>PVJC01019635.1:0-30020 GCA_004026665.1 Murina feae | reverse complement strand
GCTGAGGGGCTCAGCTTCACTTTCCCTCCTGCCGCAATGGAAAGGGCTGTTTACTCAGGTCCGGGAGTGGCGGCCGCCATGTTGGCTGGGCTAATTTGCATACAGCCGCTCTGATTGGCTGGTGGGCGTGGCTTACCCTGTCTCGGAGAAACGGTTAATTTTAATATTTCGCTTTTATTAGTTTAGATTATTATTATTAGAAACCAATTAAACATTTACAGACTTGGGGGAATATGATTTCAAAGTTGACTAAGCAAAAAAAAAAAACAATTCTCAAAAAAATATTTATATGAGCAAATACTTAACCTATGTTATCACACACACACACACACACACACACACACACCAGACAGGGAGAAGGTATGGGAAAAGGAGATCTGTACATAAGAGAAAATGTTGTTCTTGACTTTTAAACTAGAGAAATAGATTTTAGCCATGTGGCTCTTAAACTTAAACAGAATGTGTATTTCCAAGGCACTTTAGAAAATGAACACAAGTAAAATACAGAACAGATCCCAAATGACAAGAGATAAAAAAACAAAGGAAATAAGGAGGAGGCAAATGAACAGGAAGCACACATCAAAAGGACTGGAGTGGGACCAAGAGCATCAGTGAGATTATCAGTATTTAATGACACGCCAACATGCGCTAGAATGAATGTGAATGAGCAAGCAGAATAAAACACCATGCACACACAAATACATGTGTGTAAAACATGGACAGAGGAATCTGGAAGGAGTATGGGAGAAAGTTTAAATGAATTGCATCCACATATATGTGAATTTCCTCTGTTTCTTTGTCCTTTTCTAGTGTTTGCAGTTTGTCAACAACGACAAGTATTATTTTACTAAGCAAGGCTCATTACTGCAAGCAACAGAAACTGGCTCTGCCTTTTGTTTGCAGGGCAGGCGGGCAGGCTGCAGGCCAAGGGAAGAGCTGACATTGCAGCTGGTAGAATTCCCTCTGCGTCAAGGGTGACATCAGTCTTTTTTTCTCTCAAGGCCTTCAACTGATTATATGAGGCCCACCCACATTACTGAGGGTAATCTGTTTTACTCAAGGTCCACTGACTCAAATGTTAATCTCATCCAAAAACACCTTCACAGCACCATCTAGACTCGTGTGCAACCAAATATGTTTATGGTGTCCTCTCCCACCCTTTCCTGTATTCATTTCCACATACATTTAGTCATTCAGCAAAGCGTCATCGCTGTCTCAATCAGGCACCATGTCAGACAGCGAACATACCCAGATGTGTAGGAAAGGCTATATTACAGTTCATCTCCCACATCAGTTTTTCCTGGCCACAGGCCTGGTACTGAGGTCAGTTCACTAAGTGCCTGCCACAGTAATAGACACCCATCCCACTTGTAGTCTGTGAGTTGAAAGCTGTTATTTGAACATTTTATTGGAATTCTATAAACACACAAAAAAATGAATAAAAGTATGTTTCTTTCTTTCATCAGACTACTAAGAAAGATAAACAGCCAGAACAGTGTTAGCCTAAAATTGAGCTGTCTGTAGAACTCTTCATCATTTTAAAAAGAACCAGTGAAAGGCCTCTTCTCCTCTGGGCTGCTTGTTCTGCTCTGCCTGGCAAACCCATCAGCTAGCCTTTTCCCGTCTCCTGATCGCCATTCCTCCCTCCTTGCAGGGGCCTTGGATAGAGTCCCTTATCCTCAGCAGATGCCACGGTTTGTCGAACTCTCTGAAATATTTGATAATTGTGAAGAGAGGCACATTTGTGAAGCTTTATTCTGTGGGTACCACTTTGGCTATGCAGCTTTTGTGGAGAAAGAAAACATCCGAAAGTTTCTCTATCAACATTTAAAAATGTAAAGCAAATCAGTTAACCTGCATCTCACTTTCTACTAAATAACCTTGAGATCAAGTGGAAATGGCAGCTGGTAGCAACCAAACCAACACTTTGCCTTGCTGTACTGTTGGTCCTTGGACAATGAGGAGGTAAGGGGTGCCCACCTTCCACGCAACCGAAATTCCTCACATAGCTGTCTAGTGGAAGTGAGGGATTTAAAGCAATTGCCAAATATTTGCTTTCCTTCTGAAAGTTAAGCTCCATCTATCATGGCCACAGATTATTGAGATAATGTGGAAATTGAGAAAACTACAACAATTTTGCAAATTTGCCATCACTGCTCCTCACCCCTTTGCCTCCTCCACGCCAGAGGCTCTCCCTTCAGGAGTGTGGGGCCGTGGTCACTAAAACTTCTCTTCAAAGATCATGTGCGCTCCACACTCCAGAGGTGCACAGGCCCAGCTGCAGAGGAAGGAAGTCCGACCCGGGGCTCCTCCCTGGAACCTCATTTCTATTAATAGCTTCCCGCTTCTCCAGAAGAGTTCATATGGAACACGCCAAAAATAGTACCTGGCGCCCATGGCGTGCTGAGAAAATATTGCAAGTACTAATATCCAGCCTCAGAATCACACGACCTTTTTCTTTTCCACATACAGTAAGTCCTGCATGCTCTTCATTTAAAATGTCTCTCATATGTATGTACTGAAATAGCTACCAATGATATGCTGATGTCTGGGATTTTATTCAATACTAGAGGCTCGATGCATGAAAATTCATGCACTTGGGGGATGGGGAGATCCATCAGCCCGGCCTGCACCCTCTTGCAGTCTGGGACACCTTGGGGAATGTCCACCTGCTGGTGTAGACCCGCTCCCCAGGGGATCAGGCTTAAGTTGGCAGTCAGACATCCCTCTGGCAGCCTGGGAGCCCTCAGGAGATGTCCGACTAATGGCTTAGGCCCGCCGGACATCCTTAACACTGCTGCAGAGGCAGGAGAATCTCCCGCCACTGCCACTGTGCTGGCCAGCCATGATCTGGCTTCTAGCTGAGCAGCACTCCCCCTGTGGAAGTGCACTGACCACCAGGGGCCAGCTCTTACATTGAGCATCTGGCCCCTGGTGGTCAGTGTGTGTCATAGCAACCGCTCGTTCCCAGTGGTTTTGCTGTTAGGGTCAATTTGCATATTACTCTTTCATTATATAGGACTAGTATCTCGGTGTACAGATTTGTGCACATTGAAAGGAAATTAATTAGAAGAAATGTTTTAATAGCACTATTCTCCCTTTCTCTATAATAGAAGTGCCAACCAAATTCACGATTGACAATGACAGATGGAAACAGCTCCAAAGCTCCCTGCACACACTGTCAGATTCATTTTCCAGGAACATTACATTAAGGTCTCCCATGGCCTCCCAAAGTCACAATCTGCCCTCTACCAATCTTTCTATCTTGATTTCCCACATGACCACCTCTGCCCCAGTAAACCTGGACGCACTGACATCAGAGAATACAGCCTAAACTGTTCTATTGTGTCCTTGCTCACACCATTCCCTGTACTTTGAAAATTTGAAATTTTAACTGTCTTTAAAAATATAGCTCAAATTCCAACTTCTTTTGAAGTTTCCTGAGTATACCAGTCATGGGTGACAGCTATCTCAGTTTTATGTGACCTGGGCCTGCTCAGAGCATAGGCATCTGATTTCTAACAAAGTTAGTAACCATGTTGCAAAATTATTCACTTTCCTTTCATTTCAATGAATTCCATCTCCTGAATATTTATCAAACTAGTTTTATACAAGGGACGAATAATGTCTTAATCCTAAAAAAAAAACAAACAAAAAAAAACATTTACATTTTCAAGAAAGCATGCTAAATTGGTCTCTAACTTACCTCTCCCAGCAGGAATGGGGACACACTGGTGGGATCATTTGAGGCCAGGGGTAGCTGCAAGGTGCATTCGCCCTGGGGCAAGCGCATTGGGGTTTAAGGTTGGGACAATGTGGTTTGACTGACTCCCTTGATGGTTCTGCTTTTTCACAGCTTTCTCTTCTCTTTATTTCTGAAACCACATGTTCTTTAAAACACAGGTGTTTCTCCCAATGGCTCTCATGGCAACAGCATGAGAGTTTGGTTCTATTTGTTTAGTTACAAATGAATAAGCAGTCGGGATAGACTTAAGGCCTCTGACTGTGGGCACAGGAGGGGTATCTTATTTTCCTTATGATATTCACAATCTAAGGGAGCATAAACTGCATTTTTCATGACTTTGTGCTTATCTACCATAGTTCTTGGCACATTTTAGCCTTTCAATAAATGTTTTATAAATGAAATGAAAAGTAGCTAATAGACCAAATGAGTTTTAATAAGAGCCACCAGGCCAGGACTCTGGTACCTATCACTCTAGTCAGTGATCTAACCATCGCCACCTGCAGACCACACCCTTCCAAATATTGACACGCACAGGTACCTGGGAGATAGTGTCTGTTCACGAGAACCATATGTGTTTCTGAACAAATATTTATTTAATGCTTTTTAAGAACGTCTCTTTCTATAAAGTATAACATTAAACTCATTACTTATTTTAAAACTAATGCAGAACTTGTGTTTACAAAAATTGTTTCTATGCACTTATTTAAAGAAAAGAATATTTTGCATTTTGACATTTCCTAACATAAGCAAAGGCTAATTGACCTTAAAAAGCAGAAAACTTGCTGAAGGGTGTGTGAAAATACCAAGAAACTAAAGATGTTAGACACATGAGAGAAGAAATTAAATATACCCAATGACTGAAATGAAGCACAATAAGATGAAGAAAGAGAATACCAAAGAAAGAGAAGGCTGAATGGAAAGGAAAAGAAGAAAGAATGAGCACATACGCTACTGGATGCAAATCATTTAAAATGCTATAATGATTGTGGGACAGCATATTAGGAAATTGGTTGCAGATCGGAGAGCCGCAATAAGAAATTGAAGTCCACCAAGTGGACAGCTATTGCTAACCACTAAGATTTGTTAAAATAGCATGCTACTCCAGCTAAAGGTAGTTTGCTAAATCTTCTGAACAACTCTCAGAGCAGCATCACTATAAATGAAAAAACGGAGGATCAATACTACATAACTTGCTCAGGTTCACACGCATGGAAGCTGTGGAATGAGCTCCAAGACAAGGACTGTCCACATCCAGGGCTACCTGCGTACCATTCAACACTCAACAGTGGGTGGCCTTTCTGACCAAAGGCCTGGGAAAGAACAGTTCTCCAAGGGGGACAGAGGCTGTAATTCGCAGCACCCAGCAATAAAACATGCTGGTGGCAGCAGATGTCCTGCACTTGTGGTTAGCAGCACTGTCATTAGATTGCCTTCCACGAAGAAGGAATCATGTGTTTGTGTGTGCTCACATATTAGGTGGGACTTGTAGCTTTATAAGTAACTCCCATAGCTTGCGACTTGAGCAATGACACACGAGCTAGCACAAAGCCCTGTGCTGTCTAACTACTGCTACAGCCACTGTCCGTAATTATGTTTCTGAGAACTCACATTAGTCTGTCCATAGCAGGTCAAAGAATCAAGGCAATGTCCTAGGGTAATGCTTTAGGGGACGTCAAGGATCCTAGAGGCTGTAAGCCAACTCATTAGCCAATCTCACCATCACTGCGCCAATTTCACTGTTCTATCACAGAATTCCTTCCGGGAGTCAGGACTCCCCAAAATGAGCAAACAGCCTAGTACAGAACCAAGAACAGATAGTCCTTGTTGCAGCCTAACCCTGCCTGCCCATGTCACCCCTGCCATGAATGCAGCTTTGCCAACCCCAGCCTTTTCCTGCCATTACCTATGTCCCTTCCTGCTTGCTCAGATCCTAGCAATCAGATTCCAGCTAAATCTCCAGTCCTGGATACCATTTCCCATGACTGTACATGGACTGTATCTCCCAGACAATGGAGAGAGAGAAGTGACTTAGTCAACATGGAACTAATTAGCCAACCAACCAACCAACCACAACCAAACAAGAAACCATCCACTTTTATACGTATCATTGGCTAGTTTAGCCAAGGAACAGACTTATGTAAAACAATCTTTCCATTTCTGTAAATCCCTTGCCCTGCTTGATTACCCATCAGAGCACATGCTAAGGCATCTAACATATCATATATGTAATTATAATTGATTGCCTTCCCCCAGACGCTTTAGATTCTAAGGTCTAAAGGACGAGGTTTTGTCTCCAACACCTACAATAGTGCCTGGGACAAGGTGAGGATTCGGTACATTTATTGTGATAGAAAGGCATTGTCATACCCCTCTCTGATGTTTATTTTCATCAGCCCGAGGTTCACCTTAACCTCATTTAACCCAAAAAGCGAGAAAATATACTCTTGTTCCAGACCCAGGATGACTCTTTTCCCCGCTTTTCCCATTCTCCAACATGTATAGTGGGTAACTATCACGTTTTCATCTCATTTCACATTATTTTCCATAATTTCATTTTTCCACTGCAGTTTCACATTAGTTGAAATAGCACTTAGTAGGGATCTGAGCTATTGGAGCATAAGGACAATCTAATTTTGACTAGAGAAAGAAACAAAAATGATGACTAATATTTACAGAATGTTTATTATGTGCAAAACATCATGCTAAGTCCTTTTTTAAAAATATATATATTTTTATTGACTTTTTACAGAGAGGAAGAGAGAAGGATAGAGAGTTAGAAACATCGATGAGAGAGAAACATCGATCAGCTGCCTCCTGCACACTCCCCACTGAGGATGTGCCTGCAACCAGGGTACATGCCCCTGACTGGAATCAAACCTGGGACCCTTGAGTCTGCAGGCCGACGCTCTATCCACTGAGCCAAACCGGTTAGGACATGCTAAGTCCTTTGAGCTCATTGTCACTCAAGAAACCCATGAGATAGGTATTATTATTATCCCCATTTCGCAGTTCAGGAAACAGGATGAAGTAATGTGCCTAAGATGATATGGGTTTTAACTAACAATCCCTGTTGACAGCAAAGTCTGTGCTCCTAAGGAAGAAAGGAGGGAGCCCAGCCAGTGTGGCTCAGAGGTTGAATGTTGACTCATGAACCAGGAGGTCAAGGTTTGATTCCCTGTCAAGGACATACCCAGGTTGCAGGCTCCATCCCCAGTAGGGGGCCTGCAGGGGCAGCCAATCAATGAGTCTGTTTCATCATTGATGTTTTAATCTCTCTCTCCCTTTCCCTTCTCTAAAATCAATAAAAAAATATTTTTAAAAAGGAAAGGAGGGGAAAAGAGAAGGGATGGGGGCTGTATGTGTGTTGCTGAACCATTGTAGCTGTATCTAAGAAAATTCAAGTTTTTGAAAAAGATGATTTTTTAAAAACTATCATTTCAATGTGAAAAAGTGAGTTTGGAGCTAGAGAGTTTCTGAATTACAATGATGAAGTAATTTCTGCAGTAAAAATAAAAGTGCTTTAACTTGATAGGTATACAGTCATAACACCTGTTACAGGACAAACTCAGGGCAAGGGTTAGGTGAGTCGCTAGCACAGCCTTCCCAGGAATCCTTACCACTCCCTCTCCCTGGCATGATAAAAAAGACCTTGATAAAAGGCAATAGCTCTGCTCCAGCTGCACCTCTTTTTTTCTTTCAAACGTGCAACCAAAAGAAGTCAGCAAATGCAAATCAAATTCCGTACTTAGCAATTGCATTCTCACCAATGGGAGTAATGGAAACTCAGGCTGTACGTAGAGGAAATAACTGAACTTCGAGTGTGTCCCAAGTTCAATGCCAGAGATCTGGGTTCAGAGGAAGCCCACATAAGGCACCACCTTTGTGGAAGCCTGAGAAGGAAGGAGGTGGAGGGGCGGGAACAAAGAGGTGTGAATGGGTGATCAAATGGAAGCAGAAGACCACTGACTTCCAAGTTTGCCCAGGACTTTTCATGGTGACCTTGAGTGAGGTCTGCTTCCTAGTTTGGGAGAAGCCACTGTTCCAGTGGGTGGTTGCACTTCGTGGGATGAGGTGAAAGGGTGTCATGCTTCTGTTCTTCCATGTAGGTGGTGGCTCTCGCACAGTTT
This sequence comes from Murina feae, assembly GCA_004026665.1. Lineage (NCBI taxonomy): Eukaryota > Metazoa > Chordata > Mammalia > Chiroptera > Vespertilionidae > Murina > Murina feae. Next base: position 22,148 of record PVJC01019635.1, on the reverse strand, counting down.
GGGACAGGAGTTCTTGCCCAGTTTTTTATCAGTGGCTGTCTTGCCCTTCACACAAGTCCCTTCAAACCTCTTACCTAAAATACGTTTAGTTCAAAAGTAGCATGTTTTGGAGACCTGTGAAAAGAGAAGTAGGCTCTTGTTCCTACGCTGGCCTACTTCATGGCCTGGTAGTTAAGTCACTTAACTACCCTGGTCTTGTTTCTACTCTATAACTCAGGGGATTGGCATGTTATCATTCCATCCAAGACAAATGCCAACCAGAGTGGAGGTAGAGGGAGCTGCAATCAGACTCCTCTGAGGATTACATTAGTGACTGCACTTCTAGGCTCTATAAAACAATGCTATAGCATTTCATTCTCTCAATAATATGGACAAGTGATTTCACGTTTTCTTTAATGTTTAATTCATTTGTATTGGTCATGATGAGTTGGGTGTCTCCATGGTTACTTATAAAAATGAAACCATGACTACAGAAATTGTCCAAATAGGAAAAGCTTGTTGGTGGCTGGTGCCCAGAACTGGTCACTGGGACACATCAGCTGAGGGTGTCACAGGAATGACCCTGACTTTGTACCTTCCTATCAAAACGTGCCCTGTTGAACGTGACACGGACCTGTATCCAGCTTTCAAATCTAAAAGAATATGGAAAACTCTTTACAGTATTACCCGAGTTCAAATCTTAGCTTTTCCACATACTCTTGTGCGCTCTCCTTAGTCAAGATATTTATTTTGTAGAATGTAAACTCATTTTTAAAATAAAATAAATACATTTTCAAAACATTCTGACAATGGCATCTGATGAACCTTCAGAAAATTTCTAAGCATATACAATGAATTTTTTAATTTTTGCACAAATAGATTGTGCTATACATAAGGTTCTTTCTTACCTTTATTAGTACCTCTTAAAACATTACCACTTTCCTGTGGGCTTTCCTAGAACTTCCTAACACGTATGGATATAGCATGTTTAGTGAAACAGTCCTATTAACAAACACAGAGGTTACTTTCTGTTTGGGGTTGTCACAGAACAAGTCTGTACCGAACAGCTTTGCTCCCTGGGGCACACATGGCAGTAGCAGGATAAATTCCTAGAAGTGGAGCTGCTAGGTCCAAGGTTAGGGTCATTTTTTCAATTTTCTAAGTATCGCCCAATCAGTCAAGTTATTCAAGGGAGCCTTGGATTCTTCAGGGCTGTACACAGTGGACCATCGTGACTTTCCCCGAGGTTTCCTCCGAGGATGACCTGAGATGAAGACATGTGAGAGCCCAGCACCCGGTGAGCGGCTGTGGATGAATGTTAACTCTCCTTCTATGTAGACAAGTGTTTATGAACGTCACCATGGCCATGGCTTTGGTCGTGAACAATGTTAACATAAGAATGTACAGAAAACTCTGGGCCTTTAAAATGTGCCTATTTTAAACTCCATTGTTGAACATCACTCGTGCTTGACTTGACAGCTGCCTCTCTGCACACGCACACCCAGGCGATCACACACAATCAAGATCACCATGTCCCAGGCGATCACGCACACCCCAGGTGATCACAACACCCCAGGTGATCACAACACCCCAGGTGATCACGCACCCCAGGCGATCACGCACGTCCAGGTGGTCACCGCAGGGCGTTCCTGAGTGCAAACGCCAAGGGATTATCAATAAAACCCGCAGGCGTTAGGACCAACAATATGGAAAATTCCGGACTCCCCTTCCTCCCGCTTCAGCAGAGTCTCCCGGCCTCTGGGGTCCGACGCATTGCGAAAGGACCCAAGTCCGGAAGGAGGTTCCTGGGACCCGAGCCCAGCGCCGGCCCAGCCCGGCTCACTCCGGGCAGAACCTTCTGGAAGGGCCGGTCGGACCAGGAAGCCATTGCTCCGCTCGGCCTGGCGGTGGACTCCGCACGCCTGTCGCGCAGCCCGTGGTCCCCCCGCCGCCCGTCTCCGGGGCCGGAGGGGTCTCCTCGGCTTCGCGCCTGCGGCCGCCGGACTCCGCGGCGCGGCCCTGAGGGAGCCGGGGGCCCGGGCGGCAGCGTCCCCGCCGCCGGCGGGCGGAGACCGGGCGCGGGAACAAAGGGCGCCGGCGGCGGCGCGGCCCGGGGCGGAGGCTCCGGCGGGGGCGGACCGTGGGCGAGGAGGCCGGGCCGCCGCGGGCCCCGGGCGCGCTTCCGCCGGCCGCGCCGCGCACGGTCCATGGGAGGCTGGCCGCGAGGGCGGGGGCCGCGCAGCCGGAGCCTCAGGAACCGCGGAGCGGCCGGCGGCCCCAGTCGCCCAGCGCCCACCCCCGGGAGCCGAGCCGGCCGCCCGGGCCGGAGCCGCCCGCCATGGCCACCAAGGTGAGGGGCGCGCGCAGGCCCCGGGGCGCGGGGGAGGCGGAGGGCCGGGGCGCGCGGGGCGAGGCCTTCGGGGACCCGGCGGAGTGCGGGCGGGCGGCGGGCGGGACTCCGGGAAGAGCGGCGCCGCCCGCAGAGCCGGCGCGTGAGCCGGGGCCGCGTCCGGGTCGCGGGGTGAGGGGGTCCCCGCAGCGCCGCGCCCCGCGCGCCCCCCGCCTCCCCCGGGCGTGTTTCCCTGCTCTTCGCGGGGCCGCCGCCTTCGCGGTCGGAGCGGCGGTCGCCGCGGGCACAGCGGCCGGAGGGAAAGCGACGGTTCCCGGCGCGGCGTCCGCGCGGGAAGGCCCAGGCCGCGCTCGCGGGGGGACGTGGACTCGGGCTCCGTAACCGGCCGCCGCGGGGCCCGCTCACCGCTGGGGCCAGTTCGGGGCCGGTTCGGGGGGCGTTCAGCGGCCACTCGCCGCCGCCCGAGGCTGCCGGAGGCGCCCTCCCCGCCCCCTTCCCCGGGCTCTTTCCCTCGGACGCCGAGCGGGAAAAGCTGGGGGGGGCGGGAGCCGGGGTTCGGCGGCGGGACCGGAGCTGGGGACCCCCCCCCCGGAGCTGGTCACGTGGGCGAGGGGCGTGAGGCGGCCTCTGAACGTCAGCACCCTCTGGCGTCTTCCTGTTGGAACCCCCCGGCTTCTCTGGGTTCCTTGTTGTTGGGTTTTGGTTAGAAAGAGCGGAGGGTCTGGCGCCATGGGCGTCTGTGCTCAGGACTCGCCGGGTCAGTGTGTGCTTCTCACCGAGCGTCTTCTCGGGGGCCTGGGGGCCCGTCGGCGCCGAAACGGGCCTTTTTTCTTAAAATAGTGGTTGGTGTCCGTGCTCTTCCTTGGTTTTCTCAGATGCGGCGGAGCTCGCGACCTTCTAACACAGGTATAATCTGTGTTGTCTTTTTTTAAATATGTATTTTATTGATTTTTTACAAAGAGGAGGGAGAGGGACAGAGAGCTAGAAACATGGGTGAGAGAGGAACATGGATCAGCCGCCTCCTGCACACCCGTCACTGGGGATGTGCCCGCAACCAAGGCCCATGCCCTTGACCGGATTCGAACCCGGGACCCTTCAGTCCACAGGCCGATGACGCTCTATCCACTGAGCCACACCGGTCAGCGCTCTGTTGGTCTTTTAAACACAAAACCGCACTCCAGCCGAGGGTTTCCAGGGAAATGTGATGTTGAGGCTCGTGGCCACATGTTTGGAAGCTGCCACTTGCACGGTGTTCCTTGACCCTCGTCTGGCGACCTGCAGAGCTGCGTGCAGACGCCCCTAGGACCTGCCCGCCGCGCCCCGGCCTAGCGGCTGGCTCGGGTGCACACAGTGGGGATGTTATCGGATGGGCACGCCTGAGCTGAGTTTTCCCGAAAGCTGGAGAAGATGATGGCTTCTGTGTTCACCTTGAATGGGACGCGCTCATTCCACACCAGCCTCCAGGCCGGGGCAGCACTTCCTGCTCGGTTATCTCTGCTCGGCTGTGCCGGCGCCTTCCCTGTCCCCGTGCCCGGCTCATCTCCACCCCACACGGGACTCAGGTCCATGCGTACGTGGTGACAAGCCACTCACATTGTTTTAGAAAAGAGGACCTGCCTCCGTTGTCTGGTGTTCCTACTTCCTGGTGATTCTTACATCAAACCAAACGAATGTTTTCATGGCTCCCAGCCAGTGAAGTTGCTCTGGTCGCTTCCCCTCCACCCACGGCCCACACCGCTGCCCCTACCAACATGGGCCTGGTGTGGGCTTTTCCCTCCCCTGTCTGCAATGGGAGGCGGGGAGACCGTGCTTTCAGTAGCAGCTCATGTCTCTACAATGTAAGGCTCTGGCTTTCAGTGATAACAGGCCAGTTCAATATCTGGATATGTGCCCTAGCCCTGCGTGTCCCTCTGAATTTACCAGAGAATGGCTTTGGTTCTCTTCGGCACGGTTTTCTTGTGTATTATGCTTACATGTTTTCTTGAAGATGCATTTACCTTCAAACGGTCATGATTTTTTTTTAAAAAACTTTTCTGGTATACCCAGAATAGAAAGGAATTATCTTTGAAGAGAAAAACTTGAATTGGTCAATTCTTCAGGGCCCAAGTTAATTAGTAACTGCATATTTTAAAAGGATTATCTGTTCTTGGAATCGAATCTTTCCTAGTATGCTGAATTCAGTTGTGTCACTCTGAGACCAGTCCAGTCTTAATTTAACAAATACAGGGAAAGGCTATTACACGTGTGTAAAGTCTTGACTTCTGTTAGAAGCTTCAGAAGGCTATATTTTGACACAGTCATACGGTGAACTGAGGAGTAAGTTAAGTTTTATGAATTAAATCTGGGAAAATAAATGATTTCTTTACCCATATTTATTAAAAGGGACATAAAATAGTTAATGAAAGTTAATCCATAGCTATATAACTTAGTTGTAATTTCCATTTCAAAGTTAACCTTTCGTAACTAATTTGGATCCTTGTGTGCTTACATAGTCACTTTTAGGATTAATCATTATAACAAGATTCTAGGGGTCCCTGATGCTTTTTTAAAAAGAACTTTTCTTTGCAGCTCCAATGTCTAAAGTCACACATTTGTGTTATACTGCTTCTCTGGTGGAATTAAGTGGTGGTGGAATGTTGAAATACTGCTAGGAAAGGAGTGTTCCACAATAAACAGTAGAGAGAACAGTAGAAAGCATACTTTGTGGTCTCTTCTCAGCAAAAACTTCTTTATCTGGGAGAGGGGGCGGGGAATAGAAATATCTTCCTAAAGAATCTTCAGGGTTAAAGTTGGTTTTGATAGGGGGAAAAAAGTATGGAAAATGCTAACCATTCAATTTTGTATAACAGTAATATTTTAAAAAGTGTCAGTAAATGTATCTGGACAGTTTTTATGTAGTCAGAAAAATGTGATGAGAGTAGAAAGGTAAACCAATTTCTTATTAAAGGAGTAGATTAGAAAGCATAAACATTTTGCCGTTTCCTACTACTCCCTGTTTTTATATTGACCATCTGAAAATTAAATTAGAATTTTACTTTAATTGCCCACCTAACACTTTATAATGTTGCAGATGCTGTTCTTTCTTTTCTGGAATGCTGTTCTGTGGCTCTCCCCCAGGTACCTTCTTTTCATACATATGTCTCAGCTCAAAGCACCACTTCCTCTGGAAATCACTCCTGACCCGCCCAGCCCTTGAGGGTCACATATGTCCCTACTGCCATTTAAGGTATGTTTTTATAATGAGTGGCTGTCTCCTTTAAGACACTGTCAGCAGGCGATGTGCCCTGACTGGGAATCGAATCTTCGACCTTTTGGTTCATGGGTCGATGCTCAACTACTGAGCCACACCAGCTGGGCTTTGCTGTTTTGATTGGATGTTTTCTGCTACCTTATCTTTCAAATCACTGATTTGGGGACTTCTCTTTATTCTTTATTTCAGTTATTGTAGCCTTCATTTCTGACTGGTTGTTTTTTATGTTTTCCATTTCCATTTTTGTTTCTTGTCTCTGTGAAGTTGTCACTGAGCTCACTGACCATCTTTATAACCAGTGTTTTGAACTCTTCATCTGGTAGATTGCTCATCTCCATTTTGTTTAGCTTTTTTTTCTGTTCTGTTTTTTCGGTTGGGACATGTTTCTTTGTCTCCTCATTTTGTTTCTAAGTACTAGAATTAGGTAGAGTGTTACGTCTCCCAGTCCTGGTTGAGTGGCCTTATGTAGTAGGTGTCTCCCTGGTCTGTGGTGTGAGCCCTCCCGTTGTAGTTGAGCCTTGATTACTTCTGGTTTGTCAGGAGAGGGGTTGACCCTCAGGCTCATTGGTTGTGAGGCTTGGTTGTGACTACAGCGGAGGAGCTGTTGGTAGGCAACCCTATGGCGCAGGATTTGTTTTAGTGTTTCTTTGCTGCCTGCTGAGTCTTCCCTTTGGGGTGTCATTTGTGGAGGAGGTTGGGTGATGTTCTGGTGGGTCTGATACTGGCCATTGGGTGCGTTGCTTCTAGAGCCTCTTGGGAGGAGCTCTGATGCCGTCAAGGTCAGCTGCTGCCTGTGTCCTGCCCAGGGCACTTGGTACAAGCTACCAGTAACCTGCAGATGGTTGCCACTTGTGCTGAGCCTAGTATTGGGCTTGTGGTTGCTTAGTGAGAGATAAGGGGCACCTGGAGACTAGATGCCACTTGTTTGGGTTTGTGAACTTTGAGAGATTTTAGGAAAGTTCTTACCATGAGCCAAGACAGGCCATTTGTATGGAAAAGTCACTGGAAGCGGCTTGGGTGTGTCTGAGAGTTGGGTGGAATGGGGTGTAATCTCAGGGAATCACCAGGGCAGGGCAACCGGTGTCATGAGGTTGATGGAGACTCAGATACGGCAAGTAAGTAGGCTGGGTTGGGGGAGGGCTCCGAAAAGGGACAGAGACCTCTGACTTGGAGAAAGCTGCCCCTCCAGCCCTTGCCCTAAAGCCAGACAATTCAGTTCCTCCCTATATGTCCCTGGTACCTTTCAAGCTGCTACCCCAGTGCTGGAGCTCAGAGGGAATTAGTCCGAGTAAAGTCAGAGCAGTCCCTTTAAGAGGAATGCCTGGGACTCTAGCAGCCCTCTGTCTCACTCAGCTGTAATCGCCACTGGGAGTTTGTTTTGTTTTGTTTTAACATTTTTATTGATTTCAGAGAGGAAGGGAGAGGGAGAGGGAAATAGAAACATCAATGATGAGAAAGAATCATTGATCGCTGCCTCTTGCATCCCCAGGCATGTGCCCACAACCCAGTATGTGTCCTTACTGGGAATTGAACTGTGACCCCCTGATGCTCAACCACTGAGCCATAGCGGCAGGGCAGTCCTCACTGGTTTTTACCAGCCAGAAGTTATGGGGACTCTCCTCCTGGCACTGGGACCCTGGGCTGGGGGTTCTTTTGTGGGGCTGGGACCCTCACTCCTCAGGGGTGACTTTCACAGCAGAGATATTTTTAACTGCCGTATTTGAGTGGGTGACCAGCCCATTTTGTGTCTCCAGTCTCAACAGGACTTCCTCTGATATCCTTAGTTATAAGACTTCTGCTCAGCTAGACTTCAGGTGGTTCTCAGTGAGGTTCTGTATTTTAGCTGTAGTTTTGATGTGGTTGTGGGAGGAGGTAAGCACAGCATTTGCCTACTCCGCCTTCTTGACTGGAAGCCCAAAAGTATGTTTAAGTTTTAAAAGTATAGGATTGCTCTTTGTCTTTTTGTTAATAATTTCTAACTTAATTGCATTGTGATTAGATAATCTGATTGATACTAATACTGTATCTGAAAATTTGTTGAGGCTAACTTTGTACCTAGCATATAAGCAGAAATATTCCACTTGTGCACAATATTTATGTATGTACAGTATATATACACGTATATATACATCCTGACTGATACACGTGTGTGTATTCTGTGTGTGCCCATTAGATTGAACTTATATTAGTTATGCCTTCCACATGTGTGCTCTTACTGACTCTTCTTGGGCTGGTGTGTCTAAGTGACCTTTGTGTACTTGATGGATATGTTGGATTTTTAAAAATCTCTCGAGTTTAGAATTAGTATTATCTTCCAGGTAACTTGAACTTTTTATCATTATGAAGTAATGCTCATTATAATGCTTACTTTTTTCTTAAAGACCATTTTTTCTTAGCATTAATGTGGTTTCACTGGCTTTCTTTTGGTAAATATTTGCCTGATATAAAAGCCTGTAGCTGAATTTTCCCTTTTTATCTAGTCTGGCAATCTTTGTAGTTAGAAAGTTTTCTCTGCTTTTATTTGTGTTTATTGATGTGTTTGGATTTCTGGCTACCATCTTATAGATTGATTGAAGCCCTAACCCCCCACCTTCCCCCTTTATTTTACTTCTTTTCCCCTTCTCAGCTTTTTGGAAGGTTTGTCCAACATACTGCCTTGTTTTTCAGTGGCAATCATAGAATGTGTGTTACCACTTCTAAGTTAAAGTGAAATTAGGCAATATTATTGCCCCCTCTCCCCAAATAGCCAGTTATTGCCTGGCATTTGAATTCTCTCTTTTCCATCACAAATTATATATTATTTTAATTTTTTTTTTACAATTAACTTTTTTTTAGATTTCATCACATTTTACCATATCTGTGCTTATTATTTTTATATTCCAGTTCTTTCTGGGATAATTTTCTTTCTACCTAAAGTGAATTCTTTGAAATTTCTGTTAGGGAAGATTTGGTGTTGGTAAACCTCTTATGTGTGAATATATATTTTGCCTTATCCTTGAAATGTAGTTTCCTAGGTTCAGAGTTCTACGTTGATAATATTTTCTCTTGGCACGTTTGAATGTATTACTCCCCTGTTTTTACTGGCTTTCAAAGTTACTGCTAAGAAGTTAGCCATTTGAGATTGTTCCTTTAAAGGTGGTCTGACGCTTCTCTGCCTGTTTTGAAGACCTTCTCTGTGTGTTAGTATTTGGCAGTTTCACAGCGTGTGTTGTGTGGACTTTATTTTCACAGCTTGGGGTTTAATGGGGGTCTTGGGTCTTAGCAGCTCTAGAGCATGCCATTGAGTAGAACTTTCTGTGACACTGCCAGTGTTCTCTGCAGTCCCAGATGGCAGCCGCTGCCACATGGCTAACGAGGACTTGAAATGTGGTCATTGTGACAGAGGAACTTCGTTTTAATTCTTAATTAAATAGCCACGGACAGTGGCTAGTGGCTACTGTATTGGGGATCACAGTCGTAGAAAATTCCCAGTGATGATTATTCCATGACTATTGCCTCACTCTCACTCTCTTTCTGGAACTCCAATTAGCATGGAAATGTCCAGCAGACATGTAACTTCTTAACTCTTAGCCTGTTATGTTTTCTTGTACTGCATTCTGGATACAGTACTCCCTGATTTTGCAGACCTTGATTTAATGGACTTGGGGTTTAATGGACAAAATTTTCGGTCCATGTGTCATATGTAGAAATTAACATCCTATTAATTTTAAAATGCTTTTAAACACAATGAGCTTATAACTAAATTAACAGGGTTTTTTTGTTATCAACTCACTTATTTTTAACAAATTTTAGCAAATAGGCCATATGTTGGAGAAAACACTGTAATAACTTCACTGACATAAATCTACACCTATAGGCTACATATTTAAGCCCAAGAGTCACTGCACTTATAAACGACTAGTGGCCCAGTGCATGAAATTCATGCACATTATAAAAGGAGATTAATTAGAGGAAATATTTTAATATTGCTATTTGCCCTTTCTCTATAATAGAAGTGTCAGAGATTAAAGAAAATTAGTAAAACATATATGAAAATTTTCCTCCTGTCAGAGTCTGGGGTGCACCATGGAACCCAGAGTCAAGTCTTCAACCACCCACATGCACCTCAAAATCACTCAAGACCCAAACCTGGACGGCCTCCCTTCATTGGGCTAGATCTAGATCCAACTGGTCCCATCCTGTCAAGCCCTGCCAGGTGGGGAGGGTGCATCCTCAGGTCCCCTGGGTGCTAGGGCAGGGGGGCACAGCCTGAGGTCCCATCAAGCCCTGCTGGGCAGAGGGAGTGGCCTGTGATCCCCCAGCCTGGTGCCGGGGCAGAGGGCACAACCTGAGGTCCCTGGCCTGGTGCTGGGGTTGGGGGCATGGCCTGAGGTCCCCTGGCCCAGCACCAGGGCAGAGGGCACACCTTGAGGGCCCTCATTAAGTCCCGCTGGGTGGGGGCCACAGCCTCAGGTCCCCTGGCCTGGGGCCAGGGCGGGGGGCATGATCTGAGGTCCCCCGGCCTGACACCAGGGAAGAGGGTGCAGCCTGAGTTCCTCTGGCCTGGTGCCAGGGCAGGGGGAGCAGCCTGAGGTCCCCTGTCAAGCCCCATGCAAGAGGTGGGTGGGCGCGCAGCCTCAGGTCCCTGCTGATTGCTCCTTAAGGCTCGTTATGGGAACTTAGCCTCAGCTGTGGGTGCAAATTGCCGGGAGTGACGGTCAATTTGCATATTCCCTCTTTATTATATAGGACTAGGGGCCCAGTGCACAAAAATTTGTGCACTTGGGAGTGTCCCTCAGCCCAGCCTGTGCCCTCTCACAGTCTGGGACCCCTTGGGGGATGTCCACCTGCTGGCGTGCCTGGCCAGCCTGAGTGAGGGCTGATGGCTGTTTGCAGACTGGCCAACCCCCCCAGTGGGACCCTCACCCCATGGGGGTGTGGCCAGTCTGGGTGAGGAGCTGAGAGCCATTTTCAGGCTGCCCACAGTCTTCAGGGCTCAGATCCCTAATGGTGTACCTGGCCAGCCTGTGTGAGGGGCTGATGGCCATTTTCAGGCTGCCCACAGCCCCTTCAGGGTTCGGGTCCCTACTGGGGTGTGGTCAGCCTGGGTGAAGGGCTGAGAGCCGTTTTCAGGCTTCCCACAGCCCCTTCAGGGTACGCGTCCCTACTGGGGTGCCTGGCCAGCCTGGGTGAGGGGCTGATGGCTGTTTACAGTCTGGCCACAGCTCCCATTGATGCAACGTCCCAGCAAGGCTGGCTGGAATCAGGTTTCTGGGGTTTATTTATCTTCTATAATTGAAACTTTGTTGCCTTGAGCGGAGGCCTAGGCAGGCAACAAAGCCTCCTGTTTGCTCTAGCTCCGTGGCTGCTGGCCGCCATCTTGGCTGGGTTAATTTACATATAGCTGCTCTGATTGGCTGGTAGGTGTGGCTTGGCTGGTGGGCTTGGCTTAGGTGTCTTGGGGTGATGGTTAATTTGCATATTACTCTTTTATTAGATTAGATGTTTGACAAATGATTAGCACGTGATCGTACTGTGTCGCACTGGACCTTCTCCAGCAGTTGTAAAGCGTGCTGCCTGGTTTTCTGACATGCACTAAACCATGTCCCTGCCATGTGCATTTGTTTGTTCTTGATGACTGGTGAATACACACATTTGCTAGACCTAGTCAGTGTAAATTTAAAATTACAGTAATACATATAGAAAACTTTTATGTGAAAATTTTAAGCATACATAATTTTAATGACACAAATGTGTCTACATAAGTAAAAATAGGTAAACTAACCAATTTGTCAATTTTTTAACATGCATTTGGAAAACCTACTTTATTATATAGCGGACTTGCAGTGATGCTACAAATGTTCTACATCTGTGCAGTCCCATGTAACGGACTTTCGGCTTTAACTAAGGATACCCCCTCGCCCGAATTAGTCTGTTATATTGAGGTTTTACTTAATTTACTGTAATTTCTTTGACTCTTACCCAACTAAAAAAAGGAGAGTTCACTGCTTTTTTTTCTTTAGTCGGGCCTAATCTGCTGTTTTATCCATACCATTAGTTTTTAGTTATATTCTGGTTTTAGATGTTATATTTCAAATCTGCTTGGTCATTCTTTATAGTCTCTCATTCTTTCCTCATTTTTAAGCCTCACTTAAGCACAGTAAACATTTATAATTTGTATCTGGTAATTCTAATATCTGAGTTCTAATTTGACCTTCTGTTTGTTCTCATGGTACCTTGTTTTTTTGTGTATTTTATTATTTTATTTTAATTTTTTCTATGAGTTGCTCATTTTCCTTGGAATGTCATCTGAGAAAATTTTAATATCTATATTGAAGTCTCTCTAGAGAGAATTTGTCTTTGCTGACGCCATTTTCCTGGGGATGCTATATTCTTGGGCCACTCTAACTTTATTCCTGGCTTCATGTTTTTCCCGCCATAACTGGGTAGCATAAATATGACCTCAGATCTCAGTGGAAATTTCCCCTTATTCCCCTACTCTGTGTCAGTGATAGTGTTTCTTGCTGTTCCCTTTTGCACAACAGGTTCTTCTCTTTTATCCTATATTTTGCACAACAGGTTCTTCTCTTTTATCCTATATTTATCCCTGGGGCCCCAGCTTCTAGCTCAGTACAGGAGTCCTGCCCTCCCCCAGTACAGCCTTCAGAGTATAGACTCAAACAGGGTCTCCAGGGTTTGGAGAAGGCTCCTACGGTAGAATCCTGCCTCAGCACATCTTTCTCCCAGGGTTTCTATTCTCATTTCCCCTATGACCTCTCCAGATCCTTTCCTTTTGTGCTGATTCATAAATGTGTTTTAAAAGGTGCATATATGTGTGTGTCTTTTGCTTTTAATCAGTACCTCAGTGTTTCACTGTGATGGTGGTTAACGTATCAGCCTGCTGTGTTTGCCAAAACAAAACCCAAGTTAGAGCTCCTTTATAATAGATTGTGAAGGAATGTGCATACTAAGGGTTAATGTATTTTGGGAAGAAAAAGACAAAGTTAAGCATTTTAGTGAAACCAAACCTGACATCAAAGGATCAGAATAAACTGTGGGCATTTCACTTTCTAACTGGTACATCTCTCCTTTTGATTTTTAAAAACACACCTGCTAGATTCAGCGCATTTCTTCATGTTTAGGCCTTGTAAGTACAGCTCTTAAGGATGTTATTCAGTATGACTCAGTTCTTCTAAGCTATTTTTAGAATCGGAAAATCGAGTCAGGTAGTGGTATTACCTACAGGGACAGGACCCAAAAGTCACCTGTTGGTGGTTCCTTAAGTCAGATAGCGGGTAAGTTAACAAGGGCGAAAATGCAGCTTTATTCTGGGAACTCTCACCCTTAGGTCATCATTCACTGACTCCTGCATTTGAATGCTGAAGGAGCTCAGCATCAGTCCTCAGCTCCACAATGGGATGTCACTGCAAAGGCCTTGTCCTTGCCCTCAAAGGGCACACTACCAAAGTGGTGGTGTCCTAGGGGAGTCGGGTCTCTCTGCACAGTGGGGGCTCCATCAAGGCTTTCAGAGGAGCTGTCTTGAAATGTCTTTTTCCCTTTAATCCATTGATTGGATTTAACCCTTATTCTATCACACCAGCCTCTTTTAAAATACCTACTACATCTCCACAGTTTGCAAGTCCAGTCTTTGTCCTGTGGGTCCCAAATACTGTATTTCACAGGCATTGCAGTAGCTCCTGTGTGCCTCTGGATGCTCGAAGTAAGGCAGCTACGGTTTGGATCCTTGCCTAAGAGAGGATCCAAGAAATTATTAAGCTATTTAAAATGTACCAGTTAAATGCCAGGTTACATGTATTTCCTAATGCAGATTCACAGAAGAAGGCTTGAAAATGTAGAAGTATGGTTAATAGTCTTCGTTTCTCTCATGGCGGCTGCCCTTACCAACTTATTTTTCAGCTTTTAGCCTGTCTTATATTCTCAAGATTTTGAAAAATGAATATTGAATGTTTTACTGATAAGGAAGAAAGCAAGTTCATTTTTTTTTTAGTTTAAAAACTTATTGTCACTAACCAGGCATCTAAAGCAGAATCCTAAACTTATCCACCTTCTGTTAATTTGTTTTGAATTTACTAAGATGAAAAAGTGTTTTTAATTAATGCTTTTAATTTATGAATGGCATGTCAACAGAAAAAGTAGAAAAATACAAATGAATTCAAATTCAGTATTACAAATAGAAACTTAGATATTTATTTTACTTAAGCATCATATTTTCTTACTTTCCAAAGGAGAAAAAAGTATGTTTTAACTTTTAAAAACAACTAAAAACTTACTGGATATCCACCACTGACCCTGAGTGTCCTAAAAATTGCAGCTTTGTAAATACATCTGCCTCTCTGCACCCTTCTCTCAGAACCAGAGAGGAAGCAGAGCAACTAATCTGTGGGTTAGCAACAGTGTTTTTGTTTTTAAGTCATTTCTGTAGTTTTTTCACCTTCGTAAGATTTTAGAGTCAAGTTAAATTTAAGACTTTTTACAGCCTTTTTGTTGATGTGTCAAAAATGAGTCTCTAATCTGTTTTCCTGCATTCATTGGAAACTTAAGAGTAAAAATGACTTTATGTCAGTAAAGAGGCCACAGCCTTTTTTCAAAAGTTTTTTGTGCCCCGGCTGGTGTGGGACAGTGGTTGAGCATCAACTTATGAACTAGGAAGTCACAGTTCAATCCCAGGTCAGGGCACATGCCTGAGTTGAGGGCTAGATTCGTAGTGTGGGGTGTGCAGGAGGCAGCCAATCGATGATTCTCTCTCATCATTGATGTTTTTCTCTCTCCCTCTCCTTTCCTCTCTGAAATCAATGAAAATATTTTAAGAAACAGCACTATAAACTGGGATCTTTTAGACTCCAAGATCTAGGGTCTACCTTGACTGTATTTGGGGAGCTTAAACAACTTTTTCTAATTTCAAGTTACTCTTATGGAGGTGATGAACTTTTGAACTGACTCTTTTAAAATATATATATTTTTTGATTTCAGAGATGAAGGGAGAAGAAGAGAGAGAGAGAAACATCAATGATGGGAGGGAATCATTGATCAGCTGCCTTCTCCACGCCCCACACTGGGGATCGAGCCTGAAAGTGCCTTTGGCCAGAATTGAACCTGGGACCCTTCAGTCCGCATGCTGATGCTCCATCCACTGAGCCAAAACAGCCAGGGCTTCAAACTGACTCTTATCCCAAACTTTGCTAACCCAGTTTCCCAAATCTAGATATCTGGCAAGTTGAGTTTCATTCTTTTGCCATTGCTATGGTGTGCCTTGCTAATTCTGGTAAATTACCTTTCATACATCAAAACAAGATAAAAATGAGTCAGAATGTTAGAGGCATAGAGGACAAGAGTGTGAATGAGATAAAAAGCACATTGGCATTGCTAGAATATCTGTGACATGTTACCACTATATGTGTTTAACTGATCCATAACTTTATTAACTTAAGAATATTACAACTGTAAACCTACTTTGACACCCCTGCATTTACTTTCAATATTCCAGGAAATGCAATCTAAAATTTTCTATCAAATAGAATCCAGAATTCAGTATTTAAAAAAATTTTTAAATTTCATTTAAAAATTATTTTCAACTGATTTGACTGGGATATTCCTCAGATATAAAAAAAAAAAAAAAAAAGATAGTCTATTAATCCTTTTGTAGCTCTCACACCAATTGCCTTAAATGGAGCTTAGGATTTTCATAGTGTCACTTCAGTTAGATAAAATCAATTAAGTTTTAATAAGAGATAAAATAATACTTAAGTCTGATATAAAAGTGAACAGAGCATTACCTCCCCACAGTTAGCTTTGGCCAATAAAGGCAAGATCAACTCTTAAAAAAAAAAGCCAGCTTAGGTGTGTTGAAGCCCTTCGATAGTTTTGCATCTCACTCAGCATAAGTGCCAAAGCCCTGATCATCATACATAATTTCCTGTGACCTAGGAGTCATGCTGCTATCCCGGTGGGCTCAGTACACGGATGCATGGATGGCAGGCCTGCTCCCACTTGAGGGTAGTGCTTCTTCCTCAGAGTTCCCAGTCACAATGTTCTCATGGGTTTTAGGAGAGAAGGTATCATGCTGGCTTAGGATTTTGAGATTTAATGAATTTTTATTCTTTTCATTGTAATTTTTTGCATGAAATATATTATTGAAATTTTATATGATTTGTGGTTAAAACTTCCACATCAGTGAGTTTTTTTAAAGACTAGAGGCCTGGTGCTCAAAAATTTGTGCACTCTGGGGGGTCCCTCAGCCCAGTGCCCTCTCGCAATCTGGGAACCCTCGGGGGATGTCCACCTGCTGACTTAGGCCCGCTCCCTAGGGGATCAGGCCTAAGTTTGCAGTCTGACATCCCTCTGGCAGCCCAGGAGCCCTTGGGGGATGTCCACTTGCCAGTGGGGAGCAGGCCTAAACTGCAGTCAGACATCCTTAGTGCTGCTGAGGAAGCAGAGAGTCTTCTGCCACCAACACGGTGCTGGCAGCCGTCAGCCTGGCTTGTGGCTGAGCAGAACTCTCCCTGTAGGAGTGCACTGACCACCAGGGGCAGCTCCTACATTGAGCATCTGCCCCCTGGTGGTCAGTGTGTGTCATAGTGACCAGTCATTCCCAATCATTCTGCTGTTAGGGTCAATTTGCATATTACCTTTTTATTAAATAGAATAGTGGCCTGGTGCATGGGTGGGGGCCGGCTGGTTTGCCCTGAAGGGTTTCCCGGATCAATGTAGAGGTCCAGATGGAGTGCCTGGCCAGCCTGGGCTGATGGCTGTTTGCAGGCCAGCCACACCCCTTCAGGTTGGGGATCCTCACTTGGGTGCCTGGCCAGTTTGGTGAGGGGCTGAGGGCCATTTTCAGGCTGGCTAAACTCTCTTTAGGGTGGGGTTCTCCACTGGGGTGCCTGGCCAACCTGGATGAGGGCTGATGGCTGTTTGCAGGCTGGCCAAGCCCTTCAGTGGGGACCCTCCCACCCACGGGGGTGTGGCCAGCCTGGGTGAGGGGCTGAGGGCTATTTTCAGGCTGGCCATGCCCCCCAGCGACCCAAGCTCCCAGCCTTTCCATATCTGGGATTTATGTATCTTCTATAATTGAAACTTTGTAGCCTTGAGCAGAGCCCAGGGCAGGCCAGGGCAGGTGGGAAGCTTGGCTTCCTCCATTACTGGGGGCAACCCAAGCCTCCTGCTAGCTCCAGCTCCATGGCCGTCTCCATCTTAGTTGGGTTAATTTGCATTCTTGCTCCTTTTGGCTGGTGGGCATGGCTTGTAGAGTGACAGAGTGATGGTTAATTTGCATGTGACAGAGATTAATTTGCATGTTTCTCTTTTATTAGTGTAGGTATTGTCTAAACGTTTGGCATGATTCAATATTGTTTATTTTAACTATTTATAAAAATTCCAACCACAGACAAAAGTAAAATAGTAAGTACATTGAGCCCCGTATGTACATATCACCCATCTGAATAATTATCAACTCGTGGCCAATTTTATTTCCTCTAACCTTCCTCTTCTGTTTTCCCCTTCCTTCATTATTTTGAAGCAAATTTCATGTATTAATGATAAATATTTTAGTATATACCCTTAAAAATAAGATTTTAGAAACAGAGTATTTGTTCTTTACTGTTTCACCTGCATCAGCTGCTGTTAGTAAATCAGTATATGTGCTGTATCATGATGTATCAGAAGTGTTTCTGACATTTTCAGTAAAAATGGATCTTAAACAGCAATGTAGTTTACTGAAATACTGTGGTATAAAGAAAATATCATAGCTCTTTAAATTTAGAGGATCTTACAAGTGTAGAAGCCTAATAGGGCTTACTGTTATTTGCAGTAAAATAACTAGGTTTACTGTAGATATAGAAGTAAAGACACACATAGTCTCTGTCCTTGCGGGAATAACAAAATGAAAGACAGTGACCAAATCATTAAGGCTTAGAATAGCCTCTCCCCTGCTTCCTCTGCCTTCTTCCCTGCCTGCCCACTGGGCTTTGCTCCGCTGTGCATTTGCTTATCACACCACATTCTCTTGGAACTATTTCTCTTTCCCATCAGCCATTGAGGGTGGTGGCTCTTCCTGGCATGTTTTCATATCCTTCTGGTGTGATCAGTGGTAGCTGTTCAGTAGCTGATTTTTTGAGTAAAAGCTGCAAGCCACCTGGGTGTCCTGGAAAGAGCCCAGACTTCACCCGGAGACAGTCCTGGGTTGCATTCCCGGCTTTACTACTTTTTAGCTCTTGACGGTAGGCAAACTAATCACTCTGTAATTACGCCAGAGCCTATCCTATTTCTTGCAGGGATGTTAAGCTTCTAATATGCAAGGTAGTCCCAAAATAAAGAATATAAAGAATTGCCCTTCGTTGGCCCCAATGCTAATTGCACTCCTGTTGAAACACTGACTGAGGCTAATCAGGCCTAGATCTGTCCCTAGAGCTGAACATGGTGTTACTTTGCAAAATGGGGGAGGGTTATCTAGTAGAGAGGGCAGAAGAGGGCGTGAGTTGTGAGCAGCCAGTGTTGATTCCAGTGGTATGTATCTCTGTAGGTGAGAAAAGAAAGTGCTCTACTGGGAAGGGTGGTATCAGGGAGTGGGAGATAGGGTTAGATTTTTTTAGGGTGGGGTTAGGTTTTGGAGAATCTAAACACCAGAAAATGAATCTGAACTTGATCCTAGATAATCGGGAATCGTTAGGAGTTTTGCATATGTGGCATGATACCTGTTTTATCAAGAGAGCCTCTACCAGCAGTGTGCGGAGTTGACTGGGTGAGAGGAAACACTGGCCAGATCAGTTAAAGGGTCAGGACAGGATCAGCTCCAGGATAACTGACATCACAGAGGGTGAAGGGCTAAGAGCTGCGTTAAAATTCCAGTTCTTCATTTGTTGGTCATTCTACCTCAGGACAGGCGACTTCCTGCAAAACAGCAGCACCACCATATTAGGGTTGTTTTGAAAACTAACTAAGGACATAGCTGAGGTGCCTCATGCCTGGAGATGCTTGGTCCCACTTCATTGTTCTTCTTTCTATTTGGTTGTTTTCCCTTTTTATAATGTTTATTCGTGTGCAGGAAGGATTCACTGCAAAGGGAAAAGCAGATGTTGGCAAAACCTAGAGGTGCATTCCTGCCTCATAGAAGGAGTCCAGTTAGGACCCCTCCAAGGAGCTTTTCTGGCTTCTCAATTTTCCCATGGAACGGATCCCTCATTCTGTAATCTTTTCCCATCTCTTGGTTGCCATTTAATCTAAATCTCTTCATTTGATTAAGTGTAATCCATTCTTCTGGTTTTGGTATAATAACTTTAAGTTAGCTCAAATTGTATTTTATTTTGCTAACTTAATTCTCTTTGGCAGTCTCTTTTTTATTCTATCTTTAAACTTACACTGTGATACTATAAAAGCCAGCTGTAGTTCTGTGATGAGTTTTATATTAGCTGTATGAATATAGAAGAGAAATTGTCCTAAAGAGGAACCACTGGTAAAAATAAGTAATAGTTAATGCCCTGGCCATTGTAGCTCAGTGGTTGAGTGTTGGCCCACACACTGAAGATTCCAGGGTTTGATTCCAGATTGAGGGCATGTACCTGGGTTGCAAGTTTGTTCCCTGGCCCTGGGATGGGTGCATGTGGGAGGCAACCAGTTTATATCTCTCTCACATCAATCTTCCTCTCTCCTTCCCCCTCCCTACCACTCTCTCTAAAAAACAATGGAAAAAATATCCTAGGGTGAGAATTAACAAAAATTATAAATAAAAATAAGATAAATAAATAAGTCATAGTTAAGAGTACGGGCCTTCATCCAAATACTCGGTTTAAAGCAGACACTCAATTCCTCATGCAACCCAATTATATGTGTCTTTATATAGATTACCTTAAGAAGAAGCATATTCTGAATAGTTTAATTGTATTTTAATTTGTTTTTAGTTTTTAAGTTATAGTTGATGTACAGTATTTTATTTCAGCTGTACAACATAGCAATTAGACACTTATATATAACTTACAAAGTGATCACTCCAAAAAATCTAGTACCCATCTGACAATATACTTATTACAATATTTTTTTATTGTATTCTGGGGGATGTACTTTACATCCCCATGACTGTTTTTTAAATACCAATTTTTTACTTCTTAATTCCTTCTCCTTTTTCATCTATCCCCCTAACTCTTTTCCCATATGGCAACCATCAAAATGTTCTCTGCAGCTAGGATTTGTGTTTGTTTTTTTGTTCATTTGATTTTTAGATTCCACATATAAGTGAAATCATTTGTCATTCTCTGACTTACCTAGGTGTATCAGTTAATAATGCTGATTTTTTTCAATAGATGGAGTTACACATAGTTGATGTATATGTGATTTGATGTGTATGCTGTTTCGTTGTATTGACAACATGCTTCAAAACTTCATATGTCAAATATGCTGAAGGTGTTAACATCATAGATATTTTTACACTTGAAAATGTCAAATTTTGTGCCAAAAAAAAGCATTTGTGGAAAGTTTTAATACATTACTTTATTTTGAAAAAAAGTGCTGCTGAATACTTCAGGAAGCTTATGGTGAACATGCTTCATCTCAAGATACTTGTGAACGCTGGTTTAAATGCTTTAAAAGTGATAATTTCGATGTGAAAGACTAAGAACGTCCAGGTCAACCGAAAAAGTTTGAAAACCTACAATTACAAGCATTATTGGATGAAGATGCGTGTCAAACTCAAAAACAACTTGCAGAAAGATGAAATGTTGCTCAACAAACAATATCCAATCCTTTACAAGCCATGGGAAAGATTTTAAAGGAAGGAAAATGGGTGCCACATCAACTGGATGAAAGACAAATAGAAAACCGTAAAGTTATCAGTAAAATGTGGCTTCAACGGCACAAAAGAAAGCCTTTTTTGCATCGGATTGTGACTGGCGATGAAAAGTGGATTTATGTTGAGAATCCCCAACACACAAAATCATGGGTTGATCCAGTCAACCATCAAAATCGACTGCAAGGCCAAATCACTTTGGAAAGAAGACAATGCTCTGCGTTTGGTGGGATCAGGAAGGTATGGTATATTATGAGCTTCTAAAACCAGGTGAAACCATTAGTTTTGATTATGAAATGACCAGAATGTTCCAGAAGACACGACAGTAATTTTGCTTCATGATGACACACTACCACACACTTCAAAACCAGATAAAGACACGTTAAAAGATCTTGCCTGGGAAGTATTAACCCACCTACTGTATTCACCAGACCTTGCTTCTTCAGATTACCACTTGTTCTGATGGTTGGCACACACACTTTCTGAGCAGCACTTCAAAACATACGAACAAGTGGAAAATTGGGTCTCTGAATGGTTTGCCTCAAAACAAGAAATGTTCTATTGTTACGGTATCCACAAATTACCTAAAAGATGGGGAAATGTGTAGCTAGCGATGGATATTACTTAGAATAATGCACTTTTGATGTTTCTCTTGAAATTATCCTGTTTTCTTTGGTTACAAAATCTACCATTATTAACTGGTACACCGAGTATTTCTCTTAGCATAAAATCCTCTAGGTTATCCATGTTGTTGCATATGCCAAATTTCATTCTTTTTTATGGCTGAGTAATATTTTGTTATGTATATGTTCCACCTCTTCTTATCCATTCATCTGTTGATGGACACTTAGTTTGCTCCCATATCTTGGCTGTTGTAAATATGTCTCTCTACTCCGCAGCCAGAGAGCAGTCCGGTTCCTGAATAGGGGTGACTGGGGATTGAGAAAATGAAAGAAAGAGACAGACACAGAGATGGAAGAGAAAAGCTGGGCCGGGTCGGACCACTGTCCTCTGACCAGGACAGGGACAGAGACAGTGACTCCGAGCCAATATAGTGTGTTTATTTTTTACAGCAAAAAACAGGATGTTTTACTAAAAGTCAAGACAAAGGAGATTATGTGCATTCTTGAGTGGGCCTGAGTCATGTTCATTCCTGGTGCTTGGCTGGATTTAAATAACAAGACCCACCCCCTGGCATCTGGGCTAAAGGTCAAGCTGACAACACTCCTGCTTTTTGGCAAAGCATGTTTTCCAGGATGTGGCTTTGCCAATGCCACTGGCTTCAGCTGACAGTCTAATATAATAAAAGAAACATGCAAATTGACCGTTACCACTAGCCAATCAGAGCGGCTGTATGCAAATTAACCCGGCCAACAGCCATAGAGCTAGAGCAAACCAAAGGCTTCTGTTGCAACTGCCTGCCTAGGCTGGCTGAGCCTCTGCTTACAGCCACGCCCACCAGTCAATCAGAGCGGCTATATGCAAATTAACCCAGCCAAGATGGAGGCTGGCAGGGCGGCTCTGCACTGGGAGCCTCCTTGGCCGGCCGGCATAGCTGTGCCAGGTGTGTCAGCTCAGTGGGAGGAGGGTCTGGCCTGGGGCCTCCTCGGGGCGTCCAGGAGCAGCTGTCCTGGGTCCACTGCCTGGCTCTGCCCTGGGGGCCTCTGCAGGGTGTCCAGGAACACCTGTCCAGGGTCCACTACCTTCATCCACCCCCCAGGGGCCTCCACAGGGTGTGCGGGAGCATCTGCTGCACAGTGCGGAGAATCCGAAGCCAGTTCACTGCTCAGCTCCACCCC
>PVJC01019634.1:0-29992 GCA_004026665.1 Murina feae | reverse complement strand
TGCAGGGGAGGACAGTTGGGGGGGACCCAGGCCTGCAGGGGAGGACAGTTGGGGGGGACCATCCCGGCGGGGGAAGGGCAGTTAGGGGCAATCAGGCTGGCACAGGAGCAGTTAGGAGTTGATCAGGCTGGCAGTGCAGTGGTTAGGGGCAATTGGCAGGCGAGAGGTTGGAGTGTGAAAGGGATGTCAGACTGCCCATTTAGGCTCAATCCCACCAGTGCGATCGAGCCTAAACAGGCAGTCGGACATCCCTCAAGGGGTCCCAGATTGGAAAGAGTGCAGGTTGGGTTGAGGGACACCACCCCCACCCCCCCACCCCCACTCCATGCACGAATTTCGTGCACTGGGCCTCTAGTATAATATAAACATAGAAGAATTGTGGGGACTTTGTCATTGGAGTATAGTATGCAATCTGGCTAAAATCTACATAATATAAAAATGGGAGTGTTGCAAAAACTATGTTAATGGAGAAATGAAACCAAACTGACAACTAGCTTAAATACTTGTCTGCGGGAGGTGGATGACTCATCAATGAAGAAATGAAACCAAACTGTCAACTACTTTATCTTTTATGGTGAAACTACCTTACTACCAATTAGTTGTGTGGTGAAAATGTTTGCTGTGAAATGCCTGTAATAAAAATACCTGAGGCAAAGATGTTTACAGTGAAATTATCCATAACCCAGGGTATATTACCTCAGAATATCACACAGAAGGTGCATTTGCAGATCACAAGTGGCACAGTAAAGTCAATGATACTAACAAAAAGATACGGGGAGAAACTAGGCAGAAGTGTTCAATTAAGTAAATTCCCTTTCTTCATATAGAATTTATTCTCTCATTCAATGGAAATAATAAACCGTGATTTAAACTGATGGGTAATGCAAAAGTCATTTGCATTTATCTTTATGATCACTGTGTTTTTAAAAACCTTCCCAATTGTTTGGCTTACAGTAACATTAATTTAATTCCATAAGTACAGCTGGATTATCCAGATGCCTCTTCTATTAAAAGACACTAATGAATTAGTAGAGAAACCACATGCAGAATGTTGACTGTATTTTTAAAAACTAAACTGCCTTTGTTGTCAGCATTCATATGGTTATAGGAAGAAAAACAGCATCAGTAAGTAAGCAAATCCAGTAGCATTAAGGCATATAATGATGGTATACAAAGGGTACTAGGCAGAATGTCAGTACTTTTGACAAAAGTCAATCTACTCTACTGAAATCAAGCAAAAGTGTTAGGGTGATTTCAGAGAAAACAGCATTTCTTACAAAGAAATGAGGTAATGATATAACAAACTACATAAATGAGACACTCATTAATGCCTTTATAATCCTCACAAACATACAAATGACCCAATAGCAAATGCTGATGTATATGTGATGGAGGAGGGAGAAAGGTGGAAGCAAAGGACTCTCTCTAGCACAAACACCTTTATTAATTCAACAAATATTTATTTAGTGCCTACTTAGTGTGCCAGGCTCCATTCTCTAGACTGAGGATATTATAGTAAACAAAACAGACAAAACTCCCTGCTCACAGAAAGCTTAGACTATAGTGAAGGATTTAAAACATGTGACTTTGAGCAAGGCATGTATTTGGGTTACTAAAAGTTTTGTTACAGAGAAATAAAGACAAGGAAGACTGCCAATACAAACTGAACACACACACACACACACACGACACAAAATGAAAATTGTTGATGACAGGAAACTGAATATATAGAGAGCACATTCTCATATTTCTAAATTATTTTTTGCTAAAACCAAATACCAGCAACTACTTTCTCTGATGTAGCCTAGTATAGAGGGCTGTAAGTATGAACCAAAAATAAATAAATAAATCTCAGATGACCACTGTTACATGATGAACTGGGATAGAACCACAATGGGCAACCAAAAAACGCATAACTAACAAACTAGTTTCTGTTGGATAAAAACTTTAAAAATTAATAAATTAGTCTGGCTGATGTGGCTCAATGGTTGAGCATCCAACCATGAGCCAAGAAGTCACTAGTCCCATACCCAGTCAGGGCACATGTCCCAGTTGTGGGCTCAATCCCTGGTAGGGGGTATGCAGGAGGCAACAATCTATGTTTCTCCCTTACTGATGTTTCTATCTCTCTACCTCTCTTCCTTCCTCTCTCTAAAATCAATAAAAACATATTTTTAAAAATCTAACGGAGCTAACTGATTAACTCTCCAATTTATCTGGAAATATATTCCGGAAATGAGAGAAAAGTATTAATTACATAAAAGAAGTTTTTGAAAGCATGGAAACAGGGTTATAAAGTAAATATAGACAGCTATCTCTGCATATGGAGTAGTTCCACATATTTAGTCCAACAATTTTTTGGAATGTGATTCTACCATTTTCCCAGTCAACTCATAAGGCATAAACAAATGTACAGCTGCCATGTTACTAATTTCAACTCTAACAAGAGATTAGTGGAATAGTCTTGGCAAAGAGATGGCACTCTTTGAGGGCTGCACATTAAATAAAACAAAACAGACAAAAATACATGCAGGCATAATGCATATACCAGAATCAAACGAGGGAGACAAAACTTGAGGCTGAAACATTCCAGGTCATCACTCTGTCCACTGAAAAAGAGATATCTAAGAACTTCACAATCGACAGGCTCAGAACATATCCTCGGTCCTCCAAGTTTTAAATGACTGTTCACCAAGAAGGGAAGGAGTGACAGTTCCTTCCAGGCCCATTCAAGACCCAAGGGTCGAATCCCCCAGCTTTAAATAAGTGGGACTGGCAAGTACACCTAAGGCAAAGGAAGAGTAACCGGTGCGAAGCCCAATAACTCCAATTAGAAAGCAAAACTGGGTTTCAAAGGATGGAGGAGGAGAGCGGAGAAACCACAGCAAGTAAAATAAGCACCTAACGAGGAAGCAATACCACGCTGGAGAACCCACCAGGCCATCCCCACCACTCAGAGGCAGTGCTGGGGAAGCCTAAAGGGCCGGGATCTTTGAGCTCCGGAACTCAAGATCCAGCCTCAAGCGGGTGAGGGGGAGCAGTTCCCGGAAACCCCCTCCCGCCTCTCTGCCACCAACCCCGCCCATTGGGTCCGCCCCGTCCCGCCCGGCTACTCACCGGATTCGCTTCCCACATAACGGTGGCGAAATCGAGCGGAGAGAGCCTGGGGGAAGGGGCTTTGCCGCGGGCCGGGTGTTGACTTTTTTCCAAGGGTGCCCGGGACCGAAGGGATGGAGAGGCAACCTTCCAGCAGGCCTTCCTTCTCCCCCTCTGTGTCACAAGCCAGCGTCTTCGGACCACCGAACCTCCCGACTTCCGCCCTGAGCGCCGACCCCGCCCCGCCACCGGAAGCCGCCCCGCCCCTATCGCTCCCTTCCGGGCTCGGCAAGCGGGTGGTACAGCGAGGAGCTGGCGAGTGTGTGGATTGCAAGGAAGTTTAAAGGGCTACTAGTGCTAAATCACCATGGCAACATCCCAGTGAGAGATCCTCGGGCCACGGTTGGTTGCATTTTCTCCGATAGTTATTGGTCGCCGTACCCTTGAGTGTAGTGGCCGAGAGCCTCACAGGCCTGGGAATTGATCCCACTGCAAGCAGTGGCAGGACAGGCTTCACAACCCGCCTCCGTTTCCTCATCTTCAGGAGGGAGATGATGAGAGTATCGACCTGCGGGTGTCGTGACATCATTTAAAGTACCTGGCATGGTATATGACATACAGCAAGAGCTCCAGGGAAGGTGGTTTGCCAGACACGGCGCTAGGCTCTCGAGAGAACAAGGTTGACCTCGTGGAGCTTAGATTAGAATTTAAAGGGAAAAAAAATAAGTAATTTAGATCAATAAGAAGGCGCAATATGGATTATAGGTAGCATGGCGAGTACAGGGTTCTGGGAGAGCAAGTCGACCTAGGGTAGGTGTCCGCTCCCCTCCCCCCAAGAAGTTCAAGGATGTACCCCTGTTGGAGTTAGCCTGGGGGAAAGAGCGAGGGGAAGAACTTTCTAGTCCAAAAGCAGACTCTACCCATTGGAAATGAAAAAGAAACAATTCGCTTTTGGTCCTGGGCTTTTCTATACTTTCACACATTAAAAAAATAGATCACCTACAGATTTAAAACATGGTATTATTTTAACTTAACACGATGTGGATGTTCTTTATTACAATACATATACATCTATTTCATCATTTTAAAGACTCATTGCATTCCGTAGTTTGTATGGGCTACACGTCTGTTGTGACAGACGTTTAAGTATTTTCACTTTTTCACTATTTCAAAAAATGCAGCAATAGACATTCTTGAACTGACATTTCTGTACATTTATCCATGTACCTCCTTGTAATTAGTTCTAAGAAATGGGATTGTTTCTATAGTTCCACTAAGAAATTATGGAAATTTCTAATTTTGATACATATTGCCAAACTACACTAAAAAATGGTCTATAAATTTGTGATCTCTAATTTATACTTCTAAATGGATTGAGGTAGGGATCTTCACTTTGCTTCTTTTCACTTTACTTTTTGCCAAATGGTTAACCAGTTGCCTCAATATCACTTCCTGAGTAATCTGTTCTTTCTCCAGTACTTTAAATTGCCACCATTAATCAAAAACTAAATTTGTGGGTATGTATTTTTTAACATTCTCATCTATTCTATTAGCTATGTGCTAATTCCTATGCTATGCCATACTTGTTATTGACTTCATAATATATTCCCTCTCTCATAAATCAAGTCCCCTCTTTATTCTGTTTTAAAATTTTCAAAATCATGAGTCTTCTTATTCAGGAACACATCTCATATATATAGATAGGTCTTTTATAACTTTACACACAAAAATGCATGTAGATTTCCACAATTCTTGTGAAGTTTGTTTCTAGATATTTTATAGTTTTTGTTGTTATTATGAATGAGGAAAATTACTGTTTTTGTGTAATCTTGTATCCTATCACCTGTGCAAATGTCGTATATGTCCTCGTAGCTTTGTTAGCTGATGTCTCTGGATTTTCATGTCAATGATCATATTGAGGCAGGATAGTAAAAAGCTAGAAAAATTCCTTGGCAAGTGGAATAGGAAAACTGAGACAGGTAGTTAAATGGCCAAGCAGTTTATAACCACCTAGTAAGTCCTATCTTCCCTAAATCAAGGACACTCAAGCATAAATGGGTTAGTCCTGGCTGGTATGGCTCAGTTGGTTTGGTGTCATCCCATGCACCCAAAGGTTGCCAGCTCGATTCCTGTTCAGGCCAATGCCCAGGTTGTGGGTTCAATCCCTGGTAGGAGGTGTACAGGAGGCAGTTGCTCCATGTTTCACTCTCACATAGATGTTTATATCTCCTTCTCCCTTCCTCTCTCTCTCTAAAAAATAATCAAGAAAAATATTTTTAAAAGAACAAATGGTTTACACTTCTCCTCCCTAACCAGAGGTTAAATAGCTCCAATCACTCTACTTAGGGAGATAGAGTGGTGCCATTTGTGCCAATCACACCCAAGGACAGATGAAGGGAATAAATTTCATGTTAGCACATCAGCATAAAATTGATGAATATTCTATAGAGATCCTTCCCTAAGACCTTCCCCTAAACTCCCAGCTTTTAAAAACCCTCCAAACAAAGCTCCCAGCATGCGTTCTCCTCCAGGGCTCATGCCCTCACCCTTCCCTTCTCCTTCATGCCCCACAGGTGTGCATCTCCTAAACTCTAAGGGACCCCACGAGACTTGCAACCAGCAATAGACAGGGCAGCTCATCCTGGGATAATCCCCTGGCCTGTCCCCAGTGTCCCCTTTCCTCTAACTTCTCAGTGAGCCAAAGCAGCCCCACCTTGGCTGATTTCTTTTCTAAAACATTTCCAGAGGCCAAAGCAGCCCCACCTAGGTCTCTCCTGTTGCTTCTTCTATGCTAAGGCCTTCCTTGTCTCACTGTCTCCAGCTTTAATAAACATACCCTCAAAATCACTTGGATTTGTGTTGTGAAATCTTTCCTGCTCCAAGGCTGGTGTAGTCCTACCCCACACACTACCAGCCAGCCCTAGGCAGATCTGCTCATGGCCATCCCCTTTCCAGTAATAATATCACCTACAAAGAATGCAGTTTTCTATCTTCCTATTGCATTGGCCAAAGAATGCAGTTTTCTATCTTCCTATTGCATCAGAAAAGTTTT
Source organism: Murina feae (assembly GCA_004026665.1). Classification (NCBI taxonomy): domain Eukaryota; kingdom Metazoa; phylum Chordata; class Mammalia; order Chiroptera; family Vespertilionidae; genus Murina; species Murina feae. The sequence continues at coordinate 23,844 of PVJC01019634.1, read as the reverse complement.
GAAGAATACAGGAAAGGATAAATCAACTTTCTCATAAACTCTATTACTATATTCATTTTTTACTGACTTGTTAATATAAAGAAATATATACTAGTAGATTTCCTAATGTTGAACCCATCCTTTTATTCTTGAAATAAACTTGTTTCATTGTGTATTCCTTATTCTTTGAATACACTCTTGGGTTCAATTTGTTAATCTCTTATTTTTTTATTTGAGAGAGAGAGGAAGAGGGGGAGATAGAGAAATATTGGTTCATTGTTCCACTTATTTATGCATTCATTGATTGATTCTTGTATGTACCCTGACTGGAGATCAAACCCTCAACCTCAGCATATTGGGATGATGCTCCAGCCAATTGATCTACCCCGCCAGGGCTAATCTTTTATTTAGGATTAAAGTTTATAATTAATGAAATTGGCCCATTTTTAATGTGTTTTTTGTGATTGTCTTAGCAAGTTTTGTTAAGTGAACAGTAATAGTTTAAGTAATTTAGGAATTAGCTCTTCATCTAAGGTGGAGTGGATTTTTACAAAGCAAATTTAACCAGAAAGATTAGGACCAGTTCCTCAGCCTTTGTGGAGTTGGACCTATACTTCATTTCCTTGAAGCCTTGGGGTTGCCTGAGCTGGCAGTCACAGGTTGGATGGAGAGAACACAACTTGTTTGGATATGTAGCAGGTGAATAACGTTTTATAATATAATTAGAGACACAGTGCGTGGATTCATGCAGTGGTGGGGGGCGTGGCCTGCAGGAATCGGCCCACTGTGGGAGCTTTGGTCATCGCAGTCAGCTGACTAGCTGTGGACCCGCCCTCTGAGTGCTACTGAATGAGGAAATTAGTTTGAGCTGATATTTCAGGGTAATGTCTTGGGTAAAGGTGTGTTTTGTGTCCTAGAGAAACCTGGCAGAGAGATTTGCACCCCAAAGCCGCTCGGTGAATGTCCTTGATGTGTGATGCCAGGTCAGTGGCACCATCAGAGATGTTCACAGCAGCCATGTTCGAAGATCCTCAGCCATCAGGACAGCCTCCTGGGGGAGTCCACAGTCACCATCCGCCTATGCCAGCCCCCCAGGCTCTTTCTAGAACACACCTTAGAGGGCCTGCATCAGCTGGTGGTGTCAGGCCAGAGTCTGGATTGTCTCAGGTATTTGATAGGTGCAGAGACTCGGCCTCACCCTGGGCCTGCTAGTGGCTGCTCCTGGGAGCAGCTGCTCATCCCAGTCAGCCAAGCAGAGCCCCCATCACAGGAGCACATTGACCACCATGGGACAGCTCCTGCGTTGAGCATCTGTTCCCTGGTGGTTAGTGCATGTCATAGTGACTGGTGGTCGTTCTGGTCATTCTGCCATTTGTTTGCTGGGCTTTTATATATACAGATGCTGCATCCCCAAATAATATAGAGGAAACATATTTTCATAAACTGAAAATAGCTGTAGAAATGTTAAATAATTTTTTCTTATTATTCTTTATTTAAAACCACTTAGAGAGCAAGTCTGGGAAAGGGCCTTAATGACCATTTAGGCCTCAGGTCGCAAACTGCTAGCTAATGAGCTTTAGCACACAGAGTATTAAAAAATTTTTTTTTAAACTGGGAAATTTCACATTAAATGATACGGATCTCTGGCTTCCTTCAGTCCAGTGGTTCCCAACATGGGGCACAAGCCCCACAGGGAGGCAATTGGATTTTTAAGGGGACAATTCAAGAATGAGTTAACAATGATTTTTTTTTTTGTATTTCTTATGGTTCTAGGGGCCTCGTGTCAGTATCTAAATATATATTGTGACATATTTATGCATTTCAGTTCTCTATTATATGTTTTGAAACTTCGTTTGCTCTTTTTTCATATCACTTCATATTATTTTTTAAAACACTTTCTTAGTGATTTCTTCCTCGGTACTTCAGCTGTCCTTTCATTCTTTTATTTTTCTCTTTCATGGATGCCATGTTCTTTGGAAGCTTATTTAGACCAAGTTAGTGGCCTTTTAGGCTTCCTAAAATAGTGAGTAGGAGTTCACTTTTTGAATAATAAGAATTATATGTCAGAGGCGGGGCATCAGGATTTTAGAGATGCTTAGATGGGACAGGGCCAAGAAAAGGTTGGGAACCACTGCTTTAGACACTGTATTCTCATTCGCCAAACAAGTGGCCAAATCCTACTGATCCATTTAGACTGGGAATGTGCTGTCAGGTTTATCTGAGTTATCAGGCCAGTATTGCTCATCCACATTTAAATGACCTACCTGCGCCCTGTAGATATTTGGGTTTGTACCAAGTATAACCCAGCTCTTATTTTGCTGAGGAAATGCAATGGATCTGGGACTTCTAATATATCCTCATAGAAGATACCTTCACTGCTCTCTCCCATAGCTTTCTCAGCGGTGGGCTCAAGTCACTGGGTCTCAACCTCTCAGTCTTTCAATAGATGACTCTCTGCTTGTAGTGCCCGAAAGTTGCCTATTAGAGAGCCCAGCCCTGGGAATGCTTCCCTCTGCGTCATAGTTCTGGCAAAGTGCCACCAAGTGGAAGCTATGCATACAGACCGCAGTCACTGGTTTTCTCAGGAAGACCAAACAAATGGAAGACATTCGATTTTATCCTTCATGTTTTCTGTGTGTGTTCTGGATAGCAATATCTTAAATCATGCTCAACCCAGCCCCACTCCCACCTGGTGGAGTTTATGAGCTTTTTGAATGTCAGAAGGGGTGGAAGGAAATGCTCCAGGGGAAAGGAGAAAGCAGAGGAGCAGAGGAGAATGATCACTGGAAATCATGAAAATAATCAGAAGACAGGTAGTTGAATTGCAAAGTAAGTTTGTGTGTGGGAGAGATCAATCTCTCATAAAGACAACAGAAGAAGAAAAGAAAACCAAGTAAGTGGTGAGATGCAGGACATAGTTCACATTTATTTCAATGTTATTTTCATAATCGTTTTGATTTTTAAAGGCCACATTTACTGCCAGAAATGAAGCACTAAGAATGCATATGGAAGACAGGCTGTATTCAACAGGAAAGAGGAGCCAGAGACCAGAAGAAGGTGCAAAAGGAGAGATGGGGCACAGGAATAAGCGGGGAGCTCCATTTATGCCCTCAGCCTTTAGCATAAAGACCCAGCCTCAGTGTGAAACAGAACCAGCAATGAGGCAGCCCCAGAGCAGCCCTGCTGCCGAGGTCTGATATGTTGTCAACCCAGCAAGAATTTAGAGGTGAAATCGGCAGATGAAACATTTGCTGAAGCTGAGATAAGCATTCCTGGGAAGGAATTTTTCAAAAAATCAAAATGAGTCCTGTAAATCTTCCTAATTTGGAAACATGACAAGGAACTAAATTCAGCCAAAAAAAAAGTGAAGTGCTCGCCCACACTAAATGGAAAGGCTGTATTGAAAATACCACTGATTATTAGTTTTCGCTGCTCAGGGAAATTATCTAGGCACAACGATGGGCATCAACATGCAGCTCACAGCAGCAGTCAAAAGCAGCAGCTGAGATGTGTGGCCATCCTAATTAGGGGATGGAGAGTTCTGAAAAGGCTCTGGAGCGCTGACATTCCTGGCTAGGCTTTCCTTCAAGGAATGCCACATTGGGGTTTTGGTCATCACGTTGAGAAAAGGGAATTGATAGAAGTGATGTGGAAAAGGATAGCAGAAACGATTTGGAAACAAGTGAGAAAAGCTTTGAGGTTAAAAGCAGAAATGAGGAAAACACTTCGTAAGAAATCATTTTCAGAATTAGAGAGGGAGGCAGGTAAAAGCCCAGGGTGGTAGGAAGAGCAGCCTGGGGGTGTACTGTTTGCACTTAGGTCACTCCAGATGCGTGGGGCTGTCCCCTGTTCCTTATGAGCACATGGCGAGGGGTGAGGGGGGTAAGTGGGGGTCAAGAAATTACAGCAGATTATCTACCATGAATTACTCTTCCATTCTTCACTGAACAAATATTTGGCAACCACCCTCCATGTCCCAGGCACTATCTCTAGCCTCTTAGGATATATCTGTGAACAAAATAGAGAAAAATTCCTGCCCTTGTAGAATTTATGTGCTGGGGTTGGGGGTGGGAAGGCCTTGGGCTGGGAGTAGGGGAAAACATAGTGCAATGAACATTGTAGAGATGGTATAAAGTAATACGAGCTATAGAAAAAACATAGATCAGGTCAAGGGATGTTGAGAGTAGTCAGGATGGTCCTCATTGAGAAGGTAACATTTGAAGTAAAATCTGGAGGAGGTAAGGGAGCAACCTTAGTGTGTGTGTGAGTGTGTGTGTGTGTGTGTGTGTGTGTGTGTTTGGAGAGGGAGGAGCAGAGGAGATGTATAAATTGAATGGGGCCTCATATAGCAATTTACAAATACACGGCACCAACTATGTGTCTTCCAATGTTACAAGCTCTTTATATATATTAACACATATAATTCTCACAACAGCCCTAAAGTAGGTACTCTTATTACCCTCTACTTGGCCAGAGAGCAAAGATCCACACTTAGGTGCCTGTCTTCAGAGCCGGTACGCCTAACCACTCCCCTATGCCATCTCTCAATGTGGCTTCCACCCTCTACTTCCACACCAGCCTTGATCACCAAGTAGCAATTGGGATGCAATTACTCTCCTAGGGTAAATTCATGTTTTGTTTTGTTTTAAAATGAGTATTGCTCACTGCTTTACCACTTATGACACCCCACCCTCCTGTCCCTTTGCTCCCTTCTCTGGCCAATTCAAGAACTGCTTTTTATGGCAAGTTCATCACTGGGGTCTACTGCTTCCGCCCAAGTAAATGTCTATGGATAGAGCCTTGGTTCAGTTTGGGAGAGGAAGCTGGGGAACAATGGAGCAGTGCTTCGGTCCAGGAGGGAGGACACAGCATAACTGAATGGTAAAACTAGACAATTGCCTTGGCTTGTACTCCGAAAGGCACTATTTGGAGGTGTGTTTGTAACACGATGGTCACCAGCTCTTGTGCCCTCCCTCTGTGTCCTGTTCTCTCGCACACTTGTATACTAAAAGCCATGGAATTATGCCCTTTAAATGGAGGAATTGGGTGGTATGTGAATTATATCTTAACAAAGCTATTAAAACAATTTTTAAAATAAATAGGAGCCCAGAACTACACTCAGAAAGATGTTCACCGTTGCTAAACCCCAAGCACTCCAACTGAAGTTACAACTTTGTTTTGACTCCAATGCTTATAGCATTATGCCAAGGAAAATAAACGACTTTCTCCCACTATACCTTTAGAACCGATTTTCCTTAATAGGAAGATAATCTAACATTTTAGTGTTAAAACAAACATATATATTATGGAGTAGAAGGAAATAATTCACATACATGAGAAGGCAGTAGTCACATGCTATTTGAAAGTTTCTTGCTTATGGCTGCCTTCTTCCAGCTGAGGGGTTGGGTGGGGCACATGTCCCCTGCCCTATGGGAGAGAAGCTTCAGATGCCATGCTAATGTCTAGGACAGTCAGGAGACTCAGGCTGATCCAAGCTCTAACTGAATGAGTGATAGTTAGGAAGTCACATCCCATCTTGGGACCTCAGTTACACATAAAAAAAGATGAGATAATGGAACCAGGTGATGTCCAAGGTCAATGCCAGATCTCACAGTCCAGGGTTTGGTGTCATAATGAGACAAGTGAGATGCTGGGCTCATATGTCAGTGCCAAGATGCCCAGAGATACAGGAGGCAAGAGATAAATCCCCTGAGGAACTTTTCGGGGACTGGAGGGGACTGAAAAGAGAGCCACGTGTAAGACTGGACAAGATTGCGAAGTCAATATGTAAACCACCTAAGAATTCAAGAGACAGGAAGCAACTGAGAATAATGAATGAGCAGACTTGGTCCAGATCACCTGGCTTTGACTCACCTGTGGAACTAAAGAGACAAAGAGTCTGTTACTCTGCCAACCCCTGGGTCCTTTGGGCCGGTCGCCCTGACACAGAAGCAGTCATTATTGAACTTGTGGATGGCCTCCAATCACAGGGTAAGAAACTCTTAGAGGAGTAATGAGATCTTAGCCATCATCCAACTCACCCCCCTCCATCTGCAGTTAGTCTGGGATGCTTGCCTCATGCTTCTAATACTTTTATTTGATAGAATATCCTTCACATTATCCCCAATCCTGAGTAATCCTAAAACTGAAAGAATGCATATAATATTGTCCTCTTCGTAGCCCAGGATTGAATATGGAATGGTTTTAAGCCAAGTCTCATTATCCTCATGAAGTTGCACAAGATCTGCCTAGCAATGACTTGTCAAAAATCATTGCCCTAAAAAAATTAAGTTCTTACCCTCATGCATTTTTCTATCACACCCTTTCATTTCAGAGCCATTCCCACTCCCTTAGGCTATTTCTGAGCATCTCCACAGGTGTCTAATCGCATGCCTTTGCATGTCATAAACTTCCACGAGTGAGAACTGATATTAAAAGGAAATAGACAGGAAAAGTCACTGTGATCCCTCCCATTTAATTAACTCATTTTCATTTGTTCCAGGAGGATTTCATTTCATTAATCTCGGAAAATTTCAGCCCTAGCCTCCTGGATTAATGCTTTCTGGAAACTAAACTGAAAATGTCTCAGGACAGGATCTTGGGGAAGGCCTTGTTGGATTATATAAAGATATGAAGTATTTCTTCCCCCCTCCAAGATTTCTTCCAATTATCCTGCAGAAAGGAATGGCGATCCCTAATAAATTGTCCGCAGCTGAGTTTTTCTTCCCCACTGGAAAAATGTGCCTATTTCATCACTAGATGGCGCTGGCACACAGGAAAGAATGGCTCTGATTTTTTAAAAAGATGTGAGCACAAGCTGTCTATTATTAAGCCATAGAATTCCTTTGTTGCTGGATGGGAAAGATTACTTTTGTCAAGCACACGTCAGAGTAGCTTTCTGGAGTAGTAATAATTTAATTGTACTCCTTTACCCTAAATTAGCCAAATGGTCAAGACTGAGGAATAAAGGTATTTATAATGAACTATAACTTTTAAGCATGTAGTGTCAAAAAACAAACATGAGTGGCCAGGAGACTTCCCCGTGTACTATAACCGAAGGTGATACATTTTACATTCTTACTCTGATGTGGAATGGGTCTTTGCCAGTTAGTTAGGTCATGCAGCTGTGAATTCAAGAAACTTCAAATTAAATAGAAATTAAAATAGGAACTCTCCTACTTCCCCACAAACCATATTGTTTTAACACATTTGGATCTGTTTGAGGATTATTTTATAGCATTTGATGAATAATTTACTATTTGAACTGTAACCATTTACCAGGTTCTGATAAGCTAATGCATATCTAAATTAAGTTTTTGAACCTTTGGATTTGGAATGGAGCATACATGCCTCTGCCTGCCTTCTAGCATGCATGGTAATTTCTTTCACATTAACAAGGGCTCGTGCAGGCTGTTTGAACTCTTGTAGTAGCACTCAGAAGCAGCCGTTATGTTTCTAGGCAGTTCCAATAGTTAGAAAGTCCTTCTTTAGGTAGCTCTTTATAACTTCCACTCACCTATCCCCATTCTTCCTTTTAGAGGAAGAATGCAGAAGATACTGCCTTTTCAAAAATATGACTGTTCCTTAAATATGTCAGGGTTTTGGCCTTCTCAGGCTAAAATGACATTTGTTTCTTCATCTATTTTTCATATAGCATGGTTTCTGGATCTATCTGGATAACATTTTCTGATTTGTCTTAAAATGTGTTCTGATCGCACTGCTAGCAAACTGTTAGCTACCTTGATTTCATTACCATGAGTCTATTAATAAAGCCAAAATTTTATTAACTCTCTTCCTTGTTTTCTCTTTGAAGCCTTTAGGTCAACTGACACTCCCAGGTCATTCTCATGGATGGGTATATCAGATCAGCCCAATCTTTGTCCATATAATTAATTTTTAGAATTAAAATGCACGTGTGAAGCCCTAAGGTATCATGTGGATTTAAGCTCATAGCTGTGGTCTGTCAAAATTACTTAGAATTGTTTAGTTCAGACTCTGGTGCCAGACATACCTGGATTTAGAATTTTGTTCCTCCCCTTATGACTTATGTCATCTTGAGCAAATTACTTGATCTCTTAAAACATCTGTTTCCTCATCTCTAAAAATTGAGAAAATAATACTACCTGCCTTATAGGGAGCTACAATTTACATGTAATAATTTTGTGTGTGGGGGGAGAATATTTCACACAATCCATGGCACATAGCAAGAAACAGTGTCTGTCATTATTATTGGTAGCAATAATATCCCCTCATATTAACTGTCCTTCCTTCTCCACGTCGAATGAAAATCTGATAAGCTTCTCCTTTAAGACACAAACAAAAATACTATTCGGGAGGTGTGAAAGAGAGCTCTCCGGTTCACCATCATAGCTGCTCTGCAGCTAATCAGCACTTTGTAGGTCTTGCTCTTGCCCCAGCCACGGTCTACTCTCTGGCTCTCAGCCAGTTCCTGTCCCATCTGAGAGGTGATGATGATACGTCTTGTCAAAAGCCATGCTGAAAGCAAGTATGGATTTGGTGCCTCTTCTTTTTACCAGTCTAATATCCCTATCAAAAAAGGGATAAATAAAGACATGTTTTGTTTTCTGAGATTTCGGGTTGGCTCTGAGTGATCTTTGCTTTTCTAAAGACTGACAGTCTACTCAATAATCTGTTCAGTTGATGGGTTAAAGTGGTGAAATTGTGGGTTATTTCCCCCTTCGTTTCTATTATTATAATAATGTTTGTGGAGTAAATAGCTTTTTAAAATTCTGTTCTAGAATTCTGCCAGGGATAATTGTCAAGCTGACTGGCTTATAGTTTTTATAATGTGCCCTTTTCCCCCTTCGTGAGAATCAGGACAACTTTGTTCTTCTCTTGTCTGCCAACAGTTCTTCTATTCTCCATGCTTGTTCAGAAATTATTGACAATGGTTCTGCGACTTCTTTGAGCAACCTGGGATGTAATTTGTCTAAGTCTGGAGATTTGAATTTATTAAAGGGGGTAGGGGAAGGACACCACACTCATTTCTGGCTCTGGCTTTGCCATTTACTATCTTAGTGAGCATGAGCATGTTTTTATTTTATTTTAGCTTAAATTTCCCCATCTGTGAAATAAGGCATTTGGACTGCACGAAGTTGAAGGTCCTTTCAAGGTCTGATGTCTGTGTTTCAAGTAATCTAACATTTTCTCACTTTTTTCATTTATCTCGGCTTTCAGTTTCCTCTCAATAAAATGTGTTCTACCCTTTTAAAATTTTGAAGATATATTTTGGTACAGAATCCGAACACTATGTGGCCCTCTCAGGTACATACCTTCTCTCCCTTCAGAGGGACCTAGTCACTCTCCCATGTGTATTTTGCTCTGTCCTTTTGCTAAGGTCTCTGCTCTAGGTTGAATGTCATCCCAGCCACCTCGCAGTCAGATTGCGATTCTTTTGCACTCCCAGACACTTTGTGCTCCTTTCTCTAAATTTCTGATGCATTCAGTGCAGATCATCTGACACTTAATCACAGTAATCCCTGTGGCATTTGGGTGTGTCCTTGCATGTATTGTTATTGATTTACACCTCTAGGGACCTCCCTCCTGTCCTCTTCCCCTCCCCTTGTTGAGCACTGTCTGTTCAGGGGATCTCAATAAACCCTGGTCGGATGTTAAATGAATTCTAAGCCATTATCAGCTTTTCCTACTCAGAACATTGAGGTAATTGGCTAATCCATGCAAGTTTGTTTTTCTTCTTTGGAGTCATAAAAAGATGAGCACAGGCAGCTTAATACTAGAAAGCATTTGTGTTGTTTATTTTTAAAATTATGGCTTAATAAACAAAATCAGTGTCTATATGAATAAGGCTGAATCTATTTTTTAAAATATCCTTAGAAGTAATAAGGTGGCTGTGAAATAGCAGTCTGATGTGTGATTAATGAAAATCATTCTTCCATTTACCCATTCAGGGGCATTTATTTTTATTGTTTTTTTTTTTTTTATAGAACACATTTCATTTTAAGACAAATAAATTCAAGAATATAATTGATAATGAAGTCAAAACTACCTCACTTTTCTCCCTGTGCTAGCACAGATATGAGATATGAGACCCCAGATTCAATATCTGGGACTTAGAGGGCAAGATCATTGTAGATGAATTGAAGCAAGAAGTTGTCAGTACCAGCAGCAAGACAGAGCCACCCCAGTGTGCCCCTCTGGCCTGGTCTGCTGATGGCCAGACTCTCCTTGCCGGGTACATGGACAACCTGATGTGAGTGTGGCAAGTGACCATCAGCACTAGCTATAAATTACGGCAGAGCTTTAGAAACAAAACACTGCTCTTCTGACTTGTAAAAAGAAAAAAATTAAGACAGGTGAGAAAAATTGCCAAATGCATATTACTAATTGGTTCAGGATCAAGTGTGACCCTCGAAGCCTATCACGTGCTGATTTAACCTTTCCTGTATTGGCCAACACCACCTAAAGCTTTGGGTTGGAGGCCAGCTTTACATATTATCTAATAAACAGCCTAGTTACATCTCTTACTAATGGAGAAAATACTTTGGTTTGTCCTGCCTCCTAGCAGATATATACACACCGGCAAACACAGGTTGTATAACTAAGTTAGCATGTGGAAAGGGAGGGATGGCCTTTCCCCCCAACATTTGTGAAACATGTGTTCATAGTGAGTTATAAGTTATAATGAGTAATCTTAACAGAATAGTTCGGAGTCACACCACTGCCATGAAAGCACTACAGGCGTGAGAAAAGACTTACGATCTGCTTGTAACAGAAGAAAAATAAAGTCTTCCCCCAAATGAGCTGCTCATAAGCTCACAAAGCATGCCAGGAATGAGCCCAGGTAAGGAGGCATCCGTGCATGCAAACATGCACTGAGGACATCTGTGAACAAGACCCTGTTCAGAGCATAGGCGTTAGGGGTGTGGAGACAGAAAAGATTACATAGACTTTGGTCATAAGAAGTTCACGGTCTTGGAGGAGAGACCACCCAATAAACAGATGAGTACTGTGTGGTATGGGAAGTACTATAACATTGACTTGTGTGTCCACTGTGGCAGGGGCCTAGTATAATGAGAAGGAAGTGAACATCTTTGTTCCTGCACAGCCCTCGAAAACGCTCACCCCTACCCCTGTTGAAACTTCCCATGCACGTGCGAAGAGGCTCACTAACTTCTCCAACCATCACTGCCAATGCCGTGGCGTAGACTTCGATCATCAGGAAAAAACCGTGAACCAAGAGGCCGAATCACACACTGTTATTATGAAAGTTGCAAACTAGCAAATCACTTCCAGGCTTCCAAGGCAGTGTGTATAGAGCTCTTTCACAGCCCTGGTTGGGGTGATAAGCACGGATTTGCCAGGCAAATATAAGTAAAGACAGTGCTTTTAGTAAGCTCATAATAAATGGGGGGTGTTTATAACTGTTAAGCATAATGATAACACTGGAACTCCCTACAGGAAAGCAAAAGTAAAAGTGTGTAAAGAAACAGCCTGGCTACACGCATTGCTGGCGTGAGAACATAAACTCCTGCACCCCAGTCCTCTGAACTAACAGTCATCCAGAAATTGTACCTCCTAAACCACATCTCCTTGTTTTCCAAAGAGCATTATCTAACCTTGTTATTTCGAGTCAAGGAAGTACTTTCCTTGGGAAATCCTATGCCTGTGAAGCCAACCTTATCCTTCACATGCCTCAAGGCCTGACCCCCAACCTTCCTGCCCCCAGCCTTCATCCGGTAGTAAATTCCCAGCCAGCCCCTTCGCCAGGGCAACTCTCCCCTCTTTAAGCCTGATGAGAGGGAAGGTGGTGGTGGTGGGGGACCTCCTTTCCTTCCCACTCCCTTGCTGACACCCCCAGTGAAAAGGGAGACATCACCCCTCCTTCTACCTGATAAAATGGAGGCCTAGGGATTCTAGTCACTTGTCCAAGGTCACACTTCAAACAAGGGCCCCTGCAAACCTGGAGCAGGAAGTGTGACCTGGGGCTGTTGGTGAGCCTCTGAGCTGTCCACACATCCTGCCTCCCACGAACAAGAGGCGGGGCCTCCATTTTCATCTCTGCTTCCTCCCACCCACAGAGGTTCTCAGTGTGCTAAGGAATGAGGAGATGGTCCACATTCCATTGGTTAAGACAACTGAGCATGCACTGGAGAGTACTTCCAGGAGAAAAAGGGATGTGTTGGAAGATTTCCCAAAGATCTTCCTACTGAGAACACCCTTACCACAATGAAGGGAGCTGGGGTAGGTCAAGGTTAGGCAGCCATGTGCAGACATACTCATCAAATACCATCAGGGGGTTCCAACAGTGTAGAAGTACGTGTTCTCTGGAACAGATTGGGAATGGAATCCAGGTTCTGCCCTTTACCAGCTCCTGGACTTGGACCCATGAATGTCTTCAAGCTTCCCTTTTTGCATCTATAAAATGGAACAGTAAAGACTTTCCTCATCAATTTGTTTTGAAGATTAAGTCTGATAATACATATCAAGCATGGCCCAGTGACCTGCATATTTCAAGTACCTGCTTTCTTATTTGAAAACTAGGGGCCCGGTGCACAAAAATTTGTGCACTCCGGAGGCCCATCAGTCCGACCTGTGCCCTCTCACAGTCTGGGACCCCTCTGGGGATGTCCACCTGCTGGTGTGCCTGGTCAGCCTGGGTGAGGGGCTGATGGCTGTTTGCAGCCTGGCCAAGCCCCCCAGTGGCGTCCCTCACCCCATTGGGGTGTGGCCAGCATGGGTGATGGGCTGAAGAGTGTTTTCAGACTTTCAGGCTGCCCACAGCTCCCATTGACCCAATGTCCCAGCAAGGCTGGCTGGAAGCAGGTTTCTGGGGTTTGTTTATCTTCTATAATTGATGCACTGTTCCTTTAAGCCAAGGCCTAGGCAAGTAACAAAACCTCCTCTCTGCTTCAGCTCTGGCTTCTATAATGAAACAATGTTTCCCTTAGAAGTCAGGCCCGGCCTGCTGTTTGCTTCAGCTCCTGAGGCTTCTGTCATTGTTGCAAATATGTTGTTCCCTGGAGTGGAGAGAAGCCCAGCCACCCGCAAATAGTTTTGCTCCTGCTGCAACGGAAACTGCCTGTTTACTCAGCTCCCTAAGTGCCGGTCTCCAGTCTTCATGTTGGCTGGGCTAATTTGCATGCAGTCACTCTGATTGGCTGGTGGGCGTGGCTTAGGCGTCCTGAAGGGATGGTCAATTTGCATATTATGCTTTTATTATATAGGATGACTTTGTCTTAAATGGAGAGGTGGTTTCTTTAAACTTTAATTTCTGCACTTTAATATATATATTAATAAGATTTTAATGTATTAATAAAGACTTGTATCTCTCTAATATAAAAAAACCTAGAAGGTTTTCCAGAGTAAACATTTTCACTTGTGCTTTCACTCTGAAGGCTTAATGAGACCTTTTCTAAGAGCATAGGAGGAATAAATAGTAGGAGAGAAGGCATGAGTCTATTCTCTTCAACTGTGGCTAAAGTTTTGCACTCCGAGTGTCCATGAGGGCCTTTGCAGGATTGCCACTAGGAGCATGGGTTAGGATCCAAAGTGTGATGCTTTGTTATTCCCCAAACGTGCAGGTTCCAGCCCTGAGCCTCCACCTCCAAGAGGAAACTCTTGGACTTCTCATGTTGAGTAGAACCTTCTTAGAACACTGTGCAGACACACACATTTACATCCAGACTTGGAGGCATGTGGAAAAGTAAATAAGAAAGAGAATGAGGAAAGCAGCATCTACAGGTACTGCTTCCCATTCTCTCCTCCCAGCTTTAGAAACTCCACCCAGACAGATCTGGGGGATTTTTAGGACACCATGCATCTCATTTCACATTTCCTTATTGTGTATAATCCTGCCAGGAGGCTATGGGACAAATGAAAGGACTTGAATGTCTTTCCATCGCCCCTTGGAACTTCCAGCTATGCTACACGGAAGCATAGACAGAAATCTGCTGAGAATCATGTGAGCCACACCACAGCCCCTGCCTCTCTGGGATCTCGCCCTCTCCATGGCACCTCTTCTGATGTCATCCTACAACTCCCTTAAATGTTTTGCTTGGTCATTAGAGTATTATATGGTTTTTCACTTCTTTAATCACACCTTAAGCCCCTGCAGCTGGGCATCTGCCCAACTTCCTCTATTGTAACTCTTCCCTAGAAAGCCAGTGACCTTAAATCTGGTGACTTTACTCCCCCACCCCCTTGGCCTTCTTGAAGCTGGTGATCTAGCTGCTGGTTCCTTCTTTCAGGAAATACTCTCCAGTGCATACTCAGTTGTCTTTACTTCTTTGGGCAAGAAAGTAGGTATGAATTGACAATTGAAGCAATTATCTTTTTCTGTCTTTGCTGCCTCCCCAACCCAACCAACAACACACATGGACACATGCTCCTAGGGTGTCCTGCAGAACCACTCCCTGACCTGTTCTACTCTCTCTCTCTCTCTTAGTAAATTCACCCAATCTTACGTTTTTTGACACTGGTTGTGATGACAACTCCCACAGGCTTTATTTCTAATTGTGGTTCTCAGGTCTACTCTGTCTCATTGTTCAAAAGGTGCCTTGCCTAGCCGGTTTGGCTCAGTGAATAGAGCATGGGCCTGCAGATTGAAGGATCCCAGGTTCAATTCTGTCAAGGGCACATGCCTACGTTTCAGACTCATTCTCCAGAAGGGGGCGTGCAGGAGGCAGCCGATTAATGATTCTCTCTCATCATTGATGTTTCTATCTTCCTCTCCCTTCTTCTCTGAAATAAAAATATAAAAAATAAATAAAAAGTGTCTCCACTTGGTGTCCTCTCAGATTCAATTACTAGAACTACTCATATGTACCCCTTACCAAGCTCTCTATGGGCCTTTGGACCTGTATCTCTGAGTTTTCTCTTTCTTGCCCACTCCATTTTTAGCTAGCTGATGAGATCTGCTACAATTATAAGTTTCTGTCACTCCATGTGCCACCTACCACACCGTTATACCATTATGATGGATGAGCTGGCCCTGCTCCTGACAAATGCCACTGTCTCCACATATTCACTAGATTCCATCACTCAAATTCACTTAGACATCCTCACCTCTCTATTGAGGCAAGAACACAGAGAGAGAGAGAGAGAGAGAGAGAGAGAGAGAGAGAGAGAGAGAGAACACCTTCTAACCTCACTTCCTCCTCCAGCTACTATCCCATTTCTCTTCCTCTATACACAGCAAAATTCCTTTAAATAGTTGTTTATACTCACAGTCTCCAGTCTCTCTTTTGCCACATCCCTAGTTAGGATTTCATAGCACCCTACCCTCCCATTCCCTCCACTACGGCTAAGATGTTCTTATCAAGATTACCAAAGATCTTTTCATTATTCCAACCTGGGGTCATTTCTAAGTCCTCATCGTACTGGCCCCTCAGCAGCATTGGACAGACTAGATCATCTCGTTCTTTAATTTTCTTCCTTCACTTGGCTTCTTTGCGTTTTCCTTCTTTCTTCCTGGACACTTCTGTTTCCTTTGCTGATTTTATCTTATTTCCCACTCCTTAATGTCAGAATGCCCAGGGCCCAGTCCTTGCACCTCTCCTCTTTTCTAAACACTCTCTCTTCCTTGGTGACCCAGCCAGTCTATGGTTTTAAGTATAATCAATACACTTATGTTGCCTCATTTATAATTACATGTTATATACCAATTACCTATTCACAATCTCTGGTGTCCTTATAGTAACTGTGTTTAATAGACATCTGAATGTATCCAAGACAATTCCTAGTCTTGATACCAAAACCCATTCTTCCCACACAGCATTCCCAACCTCAGTTAGTGGCATTCTCTGGTTGTTCAGGGTAGAATCTTACAGTCCTACCTTTCTCTCTCCTCTCATACTCTCTTTTGATCCTTCTGCAAATCATGTTCTCTTTACCCTCAAAATATGTACACAATTTAACCACATCTCACCATTTCCAAGACCACCTCCTTAGTCCACCACCATGTAATAGCCTAATAGCTGCCTAACTGCTCTCCCTGCTTCTACTCTTGCTGCCTATAGTCTGTTCTCAACAGAGCCCTCAGGGTGATCCTGTTAAGTGCAAGTCTGATCATGTCACTTCCCTGCCTCCCATGACAATCAGAACAAAAATCTAAGTGCTTACAATGGCCTGCATGTCCCTCCATGGTCTGGGGCTCTGTTGCCTGTCCCACCCCATTTCCAACTGCTCTCTCCCTTGCCTATACCACTGCAGCTATGCTAGCCTTTGCTCCTTCTCAGACATGCTAAGCACGGTGCCACCTCAAGGCTGCACTTGCTCTTTCCTCTGCCTGAATGCTCTTCCCTAAATGTCTGCATAGCTTTCGCCCTCACCTCCTTTAGGTCTGTATTTAAATATCACCTTCCCAGTGAAGAGGCTTCAACTACTCTATTTAAATATCCTTTTCTAGTCTCAAAGCTCTCTAGCAGGGATTACCTGACTTGACACATTTTTTCCCATAGTCTTATCACTACCAAACTCTCTCTCTCTCTCTCTCTCTCTCTCTCTCTCTCTCTCTCTCTCTCTCTCTCATATATATATGGCCCAGTGCATGGATTCATGCACCGGTGGGGTCCCTTAGCTTGGCCTGCACCCTCTCACAATCCAGGACCCCTCAGGGGATGCTGAATAACTGGTTTTGGCCCAATCCCCGCAGGCCCGATCCAGACAGGAGGGAACCCAATCTTGTGTGTTGAGTGTCTGTCTCCTGGTGGTCAGTGTACATTATAGCAACCAGTTGAGCAGTCATTTGGTCACTTAGGCATATCCTATCTAATAAAAGAGTAATATGCAAATTGACCATCATTCCAACACACAAGATGGCTTCCCCCATGTGGTCAAAGATGGCTGCCATAAGATGGCCAGCAAGGGAGGGCAGTTGGGGGGAACCAGGCCTATAGGGGAGCAGTTAGGCATCAATCAGGCCAGCAGGGGAGTGGTTAGGCAGGCAGGCAGGTGAGCAGTTGGGAGCCAGCAGTTCTGGATTGTGAGAGGGATGTCCAACTTCCTGTTTAGGCCCATTGGGATCAGGCCCAAACAGGCAGTCGGACATCCCTCGAGGGGGTCCCAAATTGGAGAGGATGCAGGCAGGCCTGAGGGACACACACACACACACACACACATACACACACCCCTGTGCACGAATTTTGTGTCCTGGGCCTCTAGTATATATAATATTATGTTACATATTATTTATATATCAGAAGCTCGATGCACGAAATTCATACACGGAGCATAGCCCTCACAGCTGTGGCAGCTTGCCTCAGCCCTCACAGCCCCAACTTTGTCCAGAAGGTCATCCAGAAGGATGTCTGGTCTAATTAGCATATTACGCATTTATTGTTATAGATATAGTCTCTTTTTTTTAGTTTTTACTGTCTTTTTTTTTTTTTTAATCATCTGTCTTTCCCTACTAAAATGTAAGCTCTATGATGTCAGGGATTTTTGTCTATCTTGTTTACTTTCAAATCCTCATTGTAATGTGTCAGACATGTAGTGGACACATAATAAGTATATATCAAATGACTGACTCAGTTAATGGCTCCCTCCCTTCAAAATGACATTTATATTCCTCCTCTAACTTCATTCTTACTACTGGCCCTGGTTTAGGACTTACCTCCCCAGGTCTATATTACTATAACTAGAGGCCTTGTGCAGAAAAATTTGTGCACTCGGTGGGCGGGGTGGAGGGGGGTGGGGGGGCGGGAAGGGCCTCAGCCCAGCTTGTGCCCTCTTGCAGTCTGGGACCCCTTGTGAGATGTCCACCTGCTGGGTTAGGCCCACTCCCCAGGAGATTGGGCCTAAGCTGGCAGTCAGACATCCCTCTGGCAGCCCAGGAGCCCTTGGGGGATGTCGACTTGCCAGGGGGGAGCAGGCCTAAGCTGCAGGCAGACATCCTTAATGCTGCTGAGGAGACGGGAGAGACTCCCACCACCACCGCTGTGCAAGCAGCCATCAGCCTGGCTTGCGGCTGAGCAGAGCTCCCCCTGTGGGAGTGCACTTACTACCAGGGGGCAGCTCCTGTATTGAGCGGTCTGCCTTCTGGTGGTCAGAGTGTGTCATAGTGACCAGTCATTCCCAGTGGTTCTGCTGTTAGGGTCAATTTGCATATTACCCTTTTATTATGTAGGATAGAGGCCTGGTGCATGGGTGGGGGCCAGCTGGTTTGCCCTGAAGGGTGTCCCAGATCAGGGTGGGAGTCCCACTGGGGTGCCTGACCAGCCTGGATGAGGACCTGAGGGCTGTTTTCAGGCTGGCCACACCCCCTTCAGGGTGGGGGTCCCCGTTAGGGTGCCTGGCCAGCCTGGGTGAATGGCTGATGGCTGTTTGCAGGCTGGCCAAGCCCCCCAGAGACCCAAGCTCCCAGCCTCTCCTTTTTTCTTTTTCTTTTTTTTCTGGGATTTATTTATCTTCTATAATTGAAACTTTGTAGCCTTGAGTGGATACCAGGGCTGCCAGGGCAGGCAGGAAGCTAGGCTTCCTCCATCACCAGAGGCAACCCAAGCCTCCTGCTTGCTCCTGCTCCATGGCCACTGCCATTTTATTTGGGTTAATTTGCATACTTGCTCCTGATTGGCTGGTGGGCATGGCTTGTGGGCATGGCTTGAGCGTAGTGGAGGGATGATCAATTTGCATGTTTCTTCTTTATTATATAGGTTATTCTGCACACTGGTATCCTTATAGTAACAGAACAAGACTAAGAGACAGATTTCCTGATTCCCAGCTTATGGTCCATCCAGCTTTATGCATTTTTAATGATCTATTAGAAATGTCCAGCCACAATAGCTGGCTTAGCTGGGGATTCTAGGAGAGCATGGGCTTTGTTCATGCCTGAGACTCCTGTTCAAAGAGTCATACGAAAAAACACTATTGTCCATCCTTAGAGGTTTTAAGGTCTGAAATTATATCCTTGTTAGACTCTGTGGTTTAAGAAACGTAGTACAAAAAGTGAGTACATTACTGGAAATGGAGGACAAACTCAATAAAATAAGCACATTCATTTTGGAAACTCTTGAGTTTCTGGGGGCCCCATTTCTTTGGGAATAATGAGGCTGAATTGAGTGTAAGAGATATATCTGTGCTTTTCATAACCCTTGCTCCTTTCTTTTCCATATGGCAGAGCACTTTCTCTATAAAACCAGGAAAAATAATGGTGCAGCAGCATGGCCTCAGTAACTGAAAACTCCAGTTCCTAGTAGGACCAAGCAGAGACTAAAAAGGAAGGAAGAAGTGGGGATATGGAAACTAGAGAGAGATGGAAAGGGATCATCACTACTCAGCTTGGCCATTGGTTGCCATGGGGGGAAATGTTGGGTCCAGAGATTTTTTTAAGAAACTGGAAATCTGAAATTTGATGTAAAATCTCCTGAATTATAAATGTTAGCAATATATTCAAATTTTTTAAAATGCTGTTCGGTCCAAAAACACCCAACGCTGCGCTGAGTAGTCTTGTGAGTAGCTTACCTACCAAAGCATGAAGAGAAGAGTCATATTGACTGAATCTGGCTCAGGGCTCTCCATCTATTGGATCATGCACAAAATTATTTCACGTTACTTAACCTAAGCTTCAGTTTTTCCATCTCTAAAATCAGGAAAGTGTTTCCTGGATTGACATGACAGTGAAGTGAAATAATGTAGTTGGTACTCAATATTAATTCCTTTCTTCCTTTAATCTCTGCCTTTTCCTCTCTTTCTCATTGCATAACAAACTGGAAAGAAACAGCTCCTCCTCATCCTTACTTGAAACAAATTAAGCAACATTTTTAATCATTTCTCATGTTTTTCTAGGACAGTTGACTGGGACAGTTGAGCCTAAATGCACAGTACCAGTTACTTGTCAGAACTTTATCTGCATCTGTGACAGGAAACATGCCTGAAGAGGTTTTGTTGTTCTGTTTTTGTTGTTATTATTTTTTAAAATATATTTTATTGATTTTTACAGAGAGGAAGGGGGAGGGATAGAGAGTTAGAAACATCAATGAGAGAGAAACATTGATCAGCTGCCTCCTGCACACCCCCTACTGGGGATGTGGCCACAACCAAGGTACATGCCCTTGACCGGAATCGAACCTGGGACTCTTGAGTTCAAAGGCCAACGCTCTATCCACTGAGCCAAATCAGTTAGGGCTATTGTTTTCTTTTAAAAAGGATACGAGGACAGAGGCTTATTAAAGAAACATTCTTTCCCAAATTAAGTTCTAACAGTACAGTTTCCTGTGATTCTGACTGGGAAGCAAAGGGAAGACCAGAGCCAGCAGAGGAAGCCCTCCAGCACTCCCAGATTTTCAAAGAGCCTCCATGAAAGTGGGAAGGGGAGGCTCCAAACCAGAGAAGAAAAGCAAAGAATGTCAGAGGCGTGTAGTCATAGTGTCAGCAAGGCTGGGGCTCCGAATGAGTTGAGACTTGCAACAAGTGCTCAGGAACAGCAGAAAGAGCTTTGTGCCACCACATTCTGCGCAGGAAGAATAGGGAAGGGCCAGCGCCAGTGCATGGGGCAGGTGGGGTAATCCTAGCAGACGACAGCTGCCAAGCAAAATTATTCAACTCCTACCTAGCTTCCATCCTCTCTCTCTCCAGAAAGGGTCTCCAAACTGGAAAGGGTAGTATAAACAAAGTAAAGAGAACATTGCAGCCCTAGTTGTGAAGCTCCTTAGGAAATGCCTCTAAATAAGCTCAGGTCTCCAGGCCCTGACAATTACATCCTAGGGACTAAAAGAACTTGTAGATTTAATCACAGAGTCATTGTCAGCAATCTTTCAGAAATCTCAGGAGTTATGCCAAAGGGTTAGTGATGGGCAACTGTCCGAGTTGTCAAAGGGGGAATATGTAGGTTCTGGAACGTTTGCCCTGTTGAGTTTAACTTTGGTCTCCAGCAAACTCTAACTTGAGTTATTGAAGAGTTAGATTGTAATCGCTTCAAAAAGAAAGTGGTAATCTCAAGAAGCCAGCACAAATTCATGTAGAACAAACCACGTCATACAAACATCGTTTTTATATGTTCTTTCTCTTTTGAAAGGGTCCCAAAACTGACCGAACTGGCCCAGAGGTAGGGGATCTCTCAGCAGGGCTTTTGACAAAGTTTCTCATGGTAAAATGAATAGATTAGGACTAGATGATCTACCTCCGGGTAAAGGCACAGCCTGGAAAAGCACTGTATCCAGAAAACATTGAACGACTGAGCCAAGGCACACAAGGGAGGGACACAGAACAAGAAGCCACTGGTCCTTGTCTGAGGGCCTGGTCTGTTAAAAATCTTTCAATGACAGGAAAGACTTGACAATACGTAAATGTGGCAGGACACAAAGTGAAGAAGTATGAGTAATAGGCTGCCTGACAGAAACAGGATATGACGTTTGCCTGAACAAGGAACCAAAATAAACACAATGGAATTTAATGAGGGAAAGTGAAAGTTTTTCATTTTGATTCTTACAAAACAACTCACTCATTCAAACTATTGACAATAGTTAATGTGAAAAAGTCTGAAGATTTTTAGTTAACAGAAAGCTCAAAAATTCTGAGTCAAAAATTCTGACATTGTGCTCACCAGTTTGGCTCAGTGGATAGAGCGTCGGCCTGCAGACTCAGGGGTCCTGGGTTCGATTCCAGTCAAGGGCATGTAGCTTGGTTGAGGGCACAACCCCAGTAGAGAGTGTGCAGGAGGCAGCTGATCGATGTTTCTTTCTCACTGATGTTTCTAACTCTCTATCCCTCTCCCTTCCTCTCTGTAAAAAATCAGTAAAGTATATTTTAAAAAAATTCTGACATTGCTACCAAAATAAAAGCAGTAATGTTTGGTAGACAGTATGGAGGGAAGCTCAATGGTCATACCTGCATCAGGGCATTGAGGTGGGTTCTAAGCACCATGTTTCTCCTTCATATTAAGCTTTGTGGGCCTTTGTATTTTTTTAATTATAAAAGCAAAATATATTCATTTTAGAAATATTAGAAGTATAGAAAAATAAAAAAATAAAAATTACATTGTTGTATGTGTTCTTTTAAGTCTTTTTTGTGTGAGATGGAGGCATATAAAAATGTGGTTTATATAGTTTATACTCTTTTAAAAATCAGCATTATGTTCTGACTTATTTGTCCAATTCATTATATGTTCTTTGAAAACACAGTTTTAATAGTTACACAAACTACAATCATATGGCTATGCCTTAATTTGTTTCAATCGACTGACCCCTGGATATTTAGGTTGTTTCCATTTAGAAGTGGTGGCAGGGAGGTGGCATCAGATTTTAAAAGGGAGATTGACAAAGTAGTGAGCCTTCCAGGGAGGCCAGCCAGTTTAGTGAAGGGTCTTAGAAATCATGTTGTGAGGGGCAGTTAAAAACACTAGGGCTGTTTATCCCAGGGAGGCAGCTGAGCGCCCTGATAGCTGTTTTCAAAGCCTTGACGAGCTGTCAGAGGGGAAAGGGAGTGAATTAGTGTTGTGTTCCTCCAGAAGGTTGAACTGAGACAAATGGAAAGAACTTGGAGGGAGTCTGATTTCAGGGCTATTTATAATGATTCCTGCGGTCCCCCATGGCTGAGAGGCAGGGCGAGGGAGTAGCACCTCCGCGCTGGGAAGCATTCAGGCGGAGACAGGATGGCTACCTAGGGCAGGCGTTTTAAAGAGGATTCCTCCACTGAGTGGGAGACTGAAATAATAACCTCAAAGATGCCTTCCAACTGGAAGATTTGCTCTTTCTTTCTAAGTTATGAAGCTGCCCTTCTTTGACCTTGTTCACATGAAGAATTTACGGCAGGTAAAGAGCAAAGAAGTCCATGTCATTAATTTTACTGCTAGAGTAAATTGTAGCTCAGAGATACAACATACATCTTGGTGCTTGGTATCGGCTCACGACTACATAGTCAACAAAGCATTTTCATACAGGCCTTACAATGTCATTCTTGTAACAGCTTTGTGAAGTAGATAGTGTCATTATTTCGCTTTTAAAGGTTGACGATTGAGGCCTACAGTGCTAAAGGGACAAAGCCCAGTCCTCCAGCTCATTTCCTGCATTTCCACAACATTATGCCTCTCTCCTGGTGTGAGTCCCATGTGCTCTTCCCTGGGCTGCCACCGAAGGCCCTTTGTCCTTTACACTGTGTGTTCAGAATCTCTGCAGCTAGGTTTTTAAAATCCTTTAGGGCAGGACTGTATGTTATTTTTTCATTCATATCTCATCCTCTTGCTTCTAATGCTCTTTCTAAAATGCAGCTCTCATCATTACAGCCCGTTTAGAATTGTTAACTTCCCATTATCTTCCACAGTGACTCTTAACCTGGTTAGGAGGGGGCTGGGGAGAGGAGAGTGATGTGCAAGTCATTATCTTAAATGCTCACCAAAGGAAAGAAAGAGATAGATATAGAGACCATATATATATATATATATATATAGAGAGAGAGAGAGAGAGAGAGAGAGAGAGAGAGAGACGATTGGCTGCCTTCCATACATGCCCTTACTAGGGATCCAACCTCAACCCAGGTATGTATTCCTGACCAAGAATCGAACTCCAAACCTTTTGGTGTATGGAATGACATTCCCACCAACTGAACTACCCGACCAGGGCTCCAAATATTTTCATCACCCCAATATAAAATCATACCATCAAGCAGTTTCTCCCCATTCCTCCTTGGCCCCAGCCCCTGGCAACCACCAATCTGCTTTCTGTTTCTATAGAATTTCATATTCTGGATATTCCATCTACATGGAATCATACAATATTCCATGACCTTTTGTGTCTGGCTTCTTCCACTTACCATGATGTGTTTTATGTTCAAGCACATTGAAGCATGTAGCAATACTTCATTCTTTTTAATAGCTGAATAGTGACTCTGGTATTTTTATAAAGGTTAACAAATGGGGTTCTAGAAAGAGCACTGGACTCAATAAAGAGAAAC
>PVJC01019633.1:7981-30124 GCA_004026665.1 Murina feae | reverse complement strand
AACTTCACCGGGGCCGCCACTGTGGGCGGGGGAGTCCTAAGGAAGCCGTGTCTCTCACAGCCAGCCTCTGGGCCATTTCTTGGGGAATCCAAGAACAATATGCTGAGGTTTTCTGGGATCTCAGCTCTTTCGTAGCTGAGAAGGGCCAGGACCGGGCGAGAGAACCAGACTGAAGCAGCCCCTCCAGGGACCACAGGCCTGGTTCTGGCAGGGCCTCCCTCTCGGAGGGGACACGTACATTTCATGAGTCTCTAGTTTATAAAAACAAGAACCAAAACCACAGACCGGCCTGCAGTCCCACTCAGGAGCACTGGCGGGCGCTGAGTGATAGCACCGCTCCGAGCCCCTCGGTGGATTCTGACACTTAACATAGTGACACCGAAAAAAGCGCAGCGACACCAAAGAAAGCCCTTTATTCTAACACTTGCTGTGTTTCTACCAGGGGAGCAGCACAGTCTGGGTGTCGGGGTTGCTGCTCGAATCAAAACACATGCGAACATCCATAGCCTGCAGCTTGCACTCCACAGCCAAGCAGTACGGAGCCAGATGGGCGGGAGGACTATCAAAAGGGTGTAGGGTTGTGGTGGGGGTGAGGGGAGTCCCAGAGAGGCGGCCTCTTCCCAGACGGGTCAGGATCTCAGAAACTGCAGTTGCACATGAAGCCATCAGGAGATGTCTGCACCCTGTGCTGGGACAGGTTAGGCAGGGTCCCGGCACCTCCCTCTCAGCCTCAGTTTCCACATCTGTGAAACGGGATTGCAGCGGGACCTGATTCACTGTGGTTCCGTGAGCTATTAAACGGAAATAGTAAACAAAGGACTTTGCAGACAAAACACAGACAGCCCTGTCCCTGAGATCCCACGCTCCGGCCAGCAGAGCCTCTGGACGAGGGAAGCAAAACTTCTCCCTGAAGCGCCACAGCCCCAGCAGACCTGAGAACGTGGCCTCGGGACTGCCAGGCGCTGCAAGAGAGGCAGCAAAACAAGTCCTTGGCGTCTAGCTTCTCTAGGTGGTGCTAGGTGGCTTTAGGGACTATCCCCCAGCGACGCCCCCCACAACAGAAACACCCCAAATGCAAACGGTCTCCACCGCACAGTCTCCCTGGGGAGGTCTGTGGCTCCCTCCACACATTCACCTCACACGCACAATCCAGGGGGCTTAGGAACTGGACAACAGTTTGGGTTTTGGCTTCTCCCCTTTCTAACATGAGCTGAACTATGTTGATTTTATGAAGCCGCAGCCAACACTGAATTAGCAGGGGCTGAGCCTTTGCTTCGGGGAGGGGGGGGGAGGAAGTACAGGGTTAGCTTCTCAAAAGCCTCTGGCCAGTCTTTTCACCAATCAGTACTTGACCTTGCATGATGTGTGCTTTCACACGGAGACACGTTATTTCACGTGTGTTGTTGATGCGTTAACATTAGACACGTCTGACAACTCTCTAACCTGTGCCTGAATGAAGCAAATCTGACACACCGGTTTTCTCTCTGAGGCCCATGAGACAACTCTTCCTCGCTTCTCTTGGGTCACTTAGAAAAGCAAAATCAGCCCTGACCAGGTGGCTCAGTTGGTGGAGCATCGTCCTATACACGAGAAGATTGCGGGTTTGAGTCCCAGACAGGTCATATACCTATGGTGCAGGTTTGATCTGCGGTCAGGGTATGCACAGAAGGCAACCAATCCATCAATGTTTCTCTCTCTCATTGATGCTTCTCTCTCACTCTCTCTGTCCCTGCCTCTCTCTCTAAAATCAATAAAAAAACATATCCTCAGAAGAAGAAAAAAAATCACTGACAAAAAGCAAAAAAAAAAAAAAAAATGCTAAAAACAAGGCACTCAGTAGACTGAAAAGGAGACCGTTTATAGTGAGAGCTGAAACCAGAAGGCAGAGTGTCGCCTGGGTCAACCTGGGAACACGAGTATCGGTGACTCAGATTTATCCCCTCTGCACGTGTCCGAGAATGACTGCAATGGGTTTTGGAGTCACAAATAAATACCAGCGAATAGATGAATGTGCATATACAGAGTCCACAAGCCATGAGCATGGGCCTCCAGCCCTCAGCACTCACAGGGCAGGTGCAGGAGGGCGGGCGGGGGAGGAGGCACACAGGCCGAGTCCTTTCTCGGGGAAGAAAGGGCAGGAGAAAGGGGTTGTCTCTCCTGCTATGTGATCTCTGCTTCCGAGGAATCGTTTCTCTCCGTGTGCTCTGCTTTGCTATGGCGCATGCACAGCTGGGCTTCCCCCTCCTGATTCTTGAGGAAGTGGCCATGGGTCAGGGTGTTCTGCAGAGTGGCACCTCTGTGCAGAGGGGGACGAGGATGCCCTCACCCTCAGCCCTCCGGGGTGCAGAGGCCTGGGATGAGCTGAGGAACAAGTGGGATTTGCAATGAAGCTATGGCAACAGCAGAGCCACTGGAGTTCGTGCAGGAACTCCAGTGACCTGGCCTCAGGGAACTCCGACTCTATTCAAACTGCAAACCAACTTCTGGAAAAGAGCTCCACTTCCTGGTAAGGAAATTCAGCAGCGAAGGGGGTGCCCTGCCACACAACTGGACTCAACACGATGAAACCAGGGAGTGTGCCCTGACCCGGGGTGGGGGCATGCACTCCTCCCGTCCACGCTTCTCTAGCCGTGATCTGATCCTTCAGAGGCTCAGACCCCTGGCAATCAACGAATTCATTCCAAGGAAACCTCCCCAGAGAGAGGGAGAGCAATCAGCAGGGCGGGTTTAGGCTGCCCCCCCCCCCCACTGTGGTGGGCCACGGAAACCGCTTCCAGGGTCAGAGGGGCAGCTGGGCCCGTGAAGCAGGCACAGCCGGCCAGCATCTCCTGCGGCCAATACAATGGAGCCTCCAGAAAAAACTGACCAAGTGGAGAGCAGTGCCTCACACTTGCGCCCCGACCGTGGTCACCCACAGCTGCTGTGCTCACCGCAGAGGCACAGACGAGGCTGCACAGTTAAGCCCCGACTGTGTTCAATGAAAGAGGCATCCGTGGGTCTGAGCAAAGATTGTTGAAGCAAACCTGTGGTTGTCCCAGGGTTCAGGGCATTTGTAGCCGTGGGTCTAAGTAACGCAGCCTCAGGACATCCTCCTCGGCAGCCCCTCTAGTTACAGCCCGGTCACCGAGCTTCACATACCCCACTTGGACAGAGCACCTGCCAGCCCGGCGGCAGGTTCTTCCACCCAGGAGGTGGGAAGGCCTGGATGAGGGGGGCACCCCAGGGCAGGCCAAGTTCCACCCATGTAGGGGGTGATTACAGCCATCTGCCTGAGAGGAGACTCAATGGCGTTCCCAGGAAATCTCTGCATAAATAATGAACGTGAGAATAAGAGAGAAATTGGCTGTTCCTTCCAGTGACTTCACACTGTGATCCTCTGGCCCAGACAGGCTTTCCCTGATGACTTGTTAGGATTTTCAGGACACGTCCCACCACACGTCCCACCTGATCCTGGAGGCCCGCAGGGTCCACTCCCCAGGAGGAGTCAGGGTGAGATCCCAGGCTCACGCATGACGCTTCCCTAAAGCCAGCCTCCGGGAACCGAACCACCCCCGCTTCCCTGGCTGCCCCCAGTGAGGGGGGTAGACTGCTGGCCTCAGGACAGGGTGAACCATGGGGCCAATGGCCACGGGGGTGGGAGCAGCACCTGTCCCAGGAGCGGGGACAGGCATCTCGCTTCTGAGGACAGCTGGCTCTGCCCCTCCGCACTCGGTCAGGGCACTGACTCAGACCCCGCAGGGAGCACGAGGAGCAGAGGCGCCTCTGGAGGTGCTATTCCTGGGGTCTGACTGCGTGTGACTCACGTCAGCACCGCATCGGCCATAAACCGGGACGTGACTCATCAACACTCACCCATCTCTGGGCTCCCGGCCCCACCTGCCGGGTCCTCCCCACCACCTGCACCCCGCACCCAGGCACCAACGCAGGCCCCACGGAGGCAGGCGGGCACAGTGTTTCCAGGAAGGCGGCCCTGTGACAAGGCAGAGACCTTGCCTCCCTCCTGTCTCCTAGGATGAGAAGGGGCCATCGTCTATGTCACTCAGCCCGTCACCTGTTTCACCATCCTGCCCTTCAGTTTCCAGCTGAAACGCCAGCACTCCCACCTCAGGACAGGGAGAGTGGGGGCCAAGCCCGGTCTGTGGCCCCCCTGGCCACTCAGGGACTCAGAGGACCCTCCACCAACCAGCAGAGGAGCCCACACAGCCCCCACCCCCCTGCAAAGCCCCTCGCTCCCTCAGCCCCAGGGAATAAGCATCCTTGTCCTCCGAAGCCCAGCTCAGCCACAGGCTCCCCGTCTCCCAGGTGTGGGGTGCACACCCCCATGGCACTGTCCGTGGTGGGCCGCGGTGCTCCCACTGACGAAGTGCTGTCCCAAGAGGCTCAAGGCCTCTGCCTCCCCCGGTGCACCTCCCTGGTGTGACTGCAGGGGCTCCCGTCAGGACCTCAAGTCCTGGGCAACAGAGGGGCAGCAGCAGATTCCTTCACCCTGTCGTCCAAGCATTTCTTGGATGTTCTGGAATCTGCCAACATTTCCAGGTCATTGTGATACCCCTGGGACCGCTGGGACCTGTAGGGAGGGGTGGACAGTATCCATTCTTCATCCCTGAGGGGTGAGCCCTGAGGGCCTGAGACTCACTTGCGGGGGGGGGAAGCACATGGCCTTTCCATACCCTCTGGTCATTCCCAAGTCTCTTGGCCCACAGCACACTTGGATAGAGTCTACTGCCCATCAACAGGCCCAGGCCTGACTCGAGACAGAGCCCACGGCCCACCCACCACACGCTAGAGTCCACGGTGCAGCCACTGAGGTTTCTGTGGAGCCGCACCCCTGCCTCCCTCGCCCTCCCTCTGGTCAGCAGCTGGCCCAGGTGAAGGGATCCCGCGGAGAGAAGCTGGGAGAGGTCAGTGTCCACCTCCAGCTCTGGGAAGGAGGCTTCCTGTCTACATAACCTGCCATTCACACCGGCAGCCAGAGGCCTCTCCGTGTCTGCTCAGCTGCTTCTTCAAGACAGGAGAGTGCAGGGTCCTAGGAGCGTGAGGCTAAGGAAAGCTTGCCCACCGACTGCAGTGGGGGCGGCAATGAACAGGAAGTGAGGAGAGAATGTGCATCCAGGGCTGGGACGTGACAGCTGGGGGCCAGGGAAGCAGGGGGTGAGGTGGGGGCATCTTTGCCATCTTCCTGCCGCCCTCATTCTTGCGGAACAAGGTACAAAGTGTCACTTACCAGGAAACTATTTTGATCATCAGAAATATCCGTAAGATGGGAACAGAGGTGGAATAGAGTTTATGATCAGGAAAACTCATGGAATTTAAATGTGGATTTGATTAAATTCAGCCTGGAGCTACAATGCTAAAATGTGAAAGAAAACAAGGCCTATATGTTTTCCAAAAAAGTCCACAAAATAAAAGAAAGGCGGTGACCTTGGAATTCTGGTTCATTCTCTGAATTCCAGGCCAATACTGGTTTTCTCAACAAACAAACAGAGCACATCCAGGCCTGAGGCCTCCACAGCCTGAGCCCCTGGCTGCCTGGATGGCCAGCAGCTTTCTACGCACCCCAGACCTTTCTCATACACTCATTCCCTTTGGTGAGGCCTTGGAAATCATCAGACCCAGCTCTTAGGGGAAGAAGCCAAGAAACTAAGAAAGCAGAGGAAAGAGAAGAGGGGGAAATAAGATTTTTTTAGAGGAGAATACTGGGAAACTTAAGCATCATCTCCTATCAAATGAGTCTAATAAGTTATACTTTGACAATCCTATGTAATAAAAGGCTAATATGCAAATTGAACGGCAGAACCGACAGGTCGCGATGACATGCACAGACAACCAGAGGGCAGACGATCAATGCAGGAGCTGCCCCCTGGTGGTCAATGCACTCCCACAGGGGGAGCACCACTCAGCCAGAAGCCAGGCTAATGGCTGACAAGTGCAGTGGCAGTGGAGGGAGTCTCTCCCATCTCCGTGGCAGCACTAAGGATGTCCGACTGCCAGTTTAGGCCCACTCCCTGAAGGTGAAGTGAGATGCCTAAAGGTACAGGTTGTGCTGCTAAAACAAGGAGACCCCCAAACTCAGTAGTATAAGCAAGACAGAGATTTCTCCTTCAGACCCACATCCTGATGTTTGTGCCAGTGTACTTGGGGCCCAGACCCTCTCCATCTTGTTACTCTGCTATCCTCCCAATGCAGTTCCTTCCTCACAGCCCAAGATGGCTGCTACAGCTCCTTCCTTCAGGTCTAGTTTCCAAGCAACTGGAAGAGGCAGAGGGGAGGGGGGCACAGTCTCCACCTTTACTGGCCCATTTCAAAACTTGAACTCACCCCTTCTACTCACAGTCCTTATGGCTGAGCCTGGCTTCAAGGGAGTCCAGGAGGTGTAGTCATGATTGGGGTGGCCACGCACCCAGAAATCAAGGGTGGACACTGGGTTCACAAAAAATCTCCACCATCCTTGCCCAAAGAAAGCTGTTTCCTGTGCCACCGTGCCCGGGTCATTCCCTGCAGGGTGGGTGCCCAGTGTGTGGTCGTGGGACAGCTGCTCACTTTTGCTCACTTACATCCAAGCAAACTGTATTTCCCCTTAAACAAGGATCATTAAATCCACTAGAAGCAAATACGTTGATGTTCGAACTGACCCTGAAAGCTTGTTGTCCGGGGAGCAGATACACTCGGGCTTTTCCCACAGGCCCAGCCCCATGATTTCCTCTGAGGCCCCTCAGGGAGCAGGGGCCCTGGCCCAGTCCCCAGGACACACTTGGCACCCAGAGCCCTGGACATGACCAAAGACCCAGAGGCTGCAGTGAGACGCCACTGCCATGGGATCCTCTGGGGCAGCCCTGGGAGCCCACACACGATCCCTCTGCCAACCGTGGCTCCTAACGACAGATAAGGACAGGCCGGCTGCCTGGCAGTCAGTCTTGAGGCACCGAACTGGTAGGAGCGGAAAAGAAATCGAGTCTGAAGAGTGCAGCCCATCCCCCACCTGGCACGTGGCAGGAACTTGTCAGTTTCTTTTATTTCTAAGTTGAAGCATCAATTTAGGAAATTGCAGCTACTAAATCTAACCGTCAAGTTGCTGAAAGGTGCCTCCCCTGTGAGAAGTCTCCTGCACACGGCCCTCAGGAGTCACCACCCACCTCCCTCTTGACTCGGGGCCATTTGCTGTGGCAAATGGTTTGTCTGCAAATAACCTTCTGGCCCTTTAAATACAGTTCCTCCTGTTGTGACCCAACCATAAAATTATTTTCGTTGCTGCTTCATAACTATAATGTTACTACTGTTATGAATCATAATGTAAATATCTGATATGCAGGATGGTCTTAGGCAACCCCTGTGAAAGGGTCATTTGACCACCAAGGGGTCGCAACCCACAGGTTGAGAACCACTGGGCTGGACCTTGTAGCAGAGAAGCCAACCCATGGGACCCCCTCTCCCAGGTTCCAGGCCTGCAGGGATTCCTGTAGGTGGGTGGCTGCAATCTCAGGAGCCTTGGCGACCTTGGATGTCCCCAGGCTGCCGCAGGCTTCTGAAACTGAGCAGGCAGAGAGCAGGGCCTTTTAAAGAGCAGTCCTGTAAGGCATGTCCCCAGCAATGGTGCTCATGGGGAGGAGGTGCTCTGATCCGGTGCCACTAAGAAGCACGTCTAAGAGAACTGCGGCTGGGACTCCCAGGTGGCTGTGCTCAGAGAAGACTGACCGGGCACCCACCCTGCAGGACACTGACCCAAATACACCCAGATACCCACCTGCAGGGACTGACAGGGCACCCACCCTGCAGGACACTGACCCAAATACACCCAGATACCCACCTGCAGGGACTGACTGGGCACCCACCCTGCAGGACACTGACCCAAATACACCCAGATACCCACCTGCAGGGGGACTGACCAGGTACCCACCCTGACAGAGCACCTACTGTGCAGAATAGCTCAGCTCAGCCTGCTTTTGGGAGGGACATGAAAACCTGTGACAAACCCTTGGAGAGTGTGAGGGATGAGGAACTCCAGCGTCTGCGAGGGGTCCCTGCTCTTTAAATCTTTACTTATTTATTTATTTATTTATTTATTTATTTATTTATTTAGGAGGGGGGGGAGGGAGGGAGGGAGGGAGGAAGGAAGGAAGGAAGGAAGGAAGGAAGGAAGGAAGGAAGGAAGGAAGAAAGGAAGGAAGGAAGAGAGAGGAGGGTTATGTGCCCATCAACTCAAGAAAAAGCTTTCTCCTTCAGAAGACAAAACTCAGCCCGCCTTTCAGAGCCCAGGAAACTAGGTGTCGTCTCCCTGTCAAATGCAGGTCCTTGTCCCCAGACATGAAAGTGCTTTTGAAAAGGACTCGCTCTCCCAATGTGATCATGAATTCTCAAAAGCATTGGAGACCCCACTGTGCACTGGTCTGTGAGGCTGGCAGGAGAGTCCCCACCATGGTCGCCATGTGGCTGTCCAGTGACTCACTGACAAGGTTCGATCAAATGCCTCCCATTCATCATTCCCCACCCCCACCCCCACTTGTAAGTTCTTTTGGGCACGATTGATGCTACCCCGCAGTGCAATATCCTTATTTTGCAGTGAAAATTATTATATTTTGTAATCCAGAGCCCCTGGCGTCTGCTGAGTGAGCAGTGGATTTTCCTCTTTCCAAAGGCACATAGATTTTCTCAACTACAGGGAAGGCAACGCGCCCAGACAAGCAGATCCATGGGTAGGGGGCCCGAGGCGTGAAAGCTCTTTATTGAGAGAAATACTAACAGTGAAGGGGGTTGATTGATTGAGAAATTGCCAGAGGCTGCACAAGATTCGACTTCATGTAGGTGGGTATCGACTTTCATTTTCTTCTTATGACAACCGCTCAGAACTCAGCCTCTGCCTTCTCGCCCGGGTGGCTTTTTCTATCTGTTTTCCCCCTTGGCAGGGTCACAGGTACTGAGGTTGAGTGAAGGCTGTGATTTATGGCTGTTCCCATCCCACCTCTGCTGGAGACAGAGTAACTTTTTACGGGGCTGGCCAACCCATGCCCCCACCCCCATTAACTGAATAAATGCTATTGAACATCTCCCTGTGCCAACCCCTGCCCCTCTAAACTCTCTGGCGAATGAGACATATCCAGGCACATTGCTGGGGGAGGGAGATGCCACAGGGACACCCAGGCAGAGGGCTGAGCCAGACCACCTAAACTCACACAGGGACAAGAGGAGGAAAGAAGCCACAGAGGGAAGATCCCGCACTGAAGAAGCACTGGGCATGAGGCGTGGGGCTGGAGGTGCCAGGACAGGGAGACTCGAAGTTCTGCGGAGGGTCAGGGGTTTGTCCTGACGTCAACCGCAAGCCTTTCCACATTTTGAACAAGACTGTGATGTGACCTCCTCACAACAGGAAGGATAGACCGGCAGGGTCCAGCCTGGAGGCAGACAGAGGAGAACAATGCTCATTCAGAGGGGAGGTGATGGAGGCCTGCGCTGAAGCAGTGGTGTTGGGATGGTGCGGTGAGACCAGCAGCCAGCAGAGGAAAGCAGGGCCTCAAGCAGAAAGTGAGAGTAACATTGTGAAACTGTCCATCATGCTCATGCTGCAGTCACCCCCACTCCAATTCCTGTCCATGGTGGACTTTTTATGCTTACAAGAGCATGGCAGAGCTCAAAAGCAAGCTCAACATTTTGAGGATCCTAAAAGAGAACAGAAACTCTCAGCAAGAATCGGAAATTAAAGCCACAGATTCAGGACTTGAGCAAGCAGGGGACACCCCTTCCCTTGCCAGAGTACCGGGCATGGAAGACTGTGCTCCTAGACAGAGGCTGCGCTAGGCTTGCTATATGAACCAGGACCTGGGATTGGGCTAGTGTCAGGCTTCTCTGACTGTAAATGAGGATCAACAAGAAGCTTTTACCTGCTGGGGACAGAAATAGCTGTACGGCCAGAAGCACAGCCACATCAGCCATGGCCCTGCAACCCCCAGGGAGGAAATCCCAGTCTGATGATGTCAGACCTCATTGTGAATTGTGAACCCACTGGAGGCAGCTGCAAAAGTGCCCACACAAGGGGATGAGCAAGATGGCAGGAAGTAAAATAAAACAGAAAACACCTACTCATGATGAACTTTCAAAACTCATCAGAAAAATGAATGCCATGGAGCCCAGAGAAAGAGCTCATCAAATGGGAGAAATGAAGTCATAAAGCAATTGAAAGAGAGACATTGTATCATTGCATATGATTAACATCCTCAGAGATGAGACAACAAGCTAGGAAGGCCAAAACAAAAGATAGGGAAGAACCTGTTAAAAATACTAGAAACAAAAAATATATAGCCACAAAAATATTTTAAAACCTGAATGGGTGAAATAAATGCTACACAGAAGCATAAGTAATTAGTGAATTGGAAGTTAGCAGTGAGGAACTGACTAAAGAAGATAATTCAGAGATGTTAAGAGAAGAAAACTAACAGGAAAGTTAAAAGCTGTGATGATCAGACAGAGAAGATTCGACACATGCCTACTAGAAATTCCAATGGTAGGACATAGAGGAGACTGCAGTGAGACGCTGTGACTCTAAGGTAAGTCCTGTGGTAATGGCTCAGAATTTTTCAAGAGTTGAGGACTTGAGTACTCAGACAGATAGTATATCAAATGCCAAGCAGGATAAAGAAACACAACAAACAAAAACCTCAAAAGCTCCGAGAGAAAGATTTCCTACAAAGGAGAAACAGTTAAGCTGCCAACAGCCCACATCAAGAGCAATAGATGCCAAAAGACTTGGAAGAGGTATCTCCAAAATGCTGAAGAAGGGGGAAAAATGCTGTCAACCTAGAATTTTCTACCCAGCTAAACTATTCTTCACAGTAACGATGAATGAAAGTCATTTCAGAAAAACAAAGATGAGACTTTTTTTTTCCCCCACAGATACTCAGTAAAAGAACCACTTGAGGATGGACTCCAGCATCCCAGAATGGCTCAGGAACTGGAGGTACCAGTACCTCGGAGGTTGGGTAAAGTATGTAATAACACAGGGCATTTGGTTCAAGGTGTGGAGGTCTCCCTCGAGGACCCAGGACAGGTATTTCTCCATAAGGTTCTGGAGTTTCATTATCAGAAAAATTAAAGAATTAACTCTCTCAATCCAGGAACATCAGGTACAGAGGACATCATACGTGAGACATATGGCTGCTGACAGGGGGATTAAGTCGAAGCTTACATAGTGATATAAGGGTTAATTTTATGGCACCTTGATTGGGCTAAGGGACACACAGATCACTGATAAGACATTATTTCTGGACGTGTCTGTAAAGGTGTTTCTAGAAGAGATTAGCATTTGAACCAGTGGACTGAGCAAAGATCAGCCTCAGCAATGTGGTTGGGCATCACCCAATCCGGTGAGGAAGGTGGAGGAAGGGTGAATTCCCTGTCTGTCAAGCTGCATCAGCCACCTTCTCCGGCCTTCCTGGCTGGCTGCAGAAATACTAAAACTGTTTCCAGTTCACTTCCTTGGGCCCCCTTAGAAGTGGAACTTGAACAGTTTCAAGCAGACGATTAAGTTGACCACTGCAGGTATATAGCAGCACCTGCCTGCACCAGACCTGGGAAGTCTGACTGGTTAGAGCCAGAGACCCCGAGACAGAGGAAGAGACAACCATGTCAGGGTGTGGTCACCCAGGAAAAGAGGCCAAACTGTGTTCGGAGCAGAACAAAGGAGGGATTCGAGCAAAATTGTTTCTAATTCTAACCATCTGTGATCTCCATCTTTTACATGACCTCTTTTTAAAATACAAAAGTAAAATGCAGATTTTTCAAGCACATGACTCTACTTAAAGCTGGATGAATTTGGATTTCCAGCTGAGGATACCCCTGAATAAGCCTCATTTCTGAGTAGAGTGATCTGGCTCTATCATCACCACACCTTCCCAACAGTGCTTTCTATTTCTAGGATTAAAGAGCTTTATTCTGAGTGAGTAGATTCCTGCAAAACCACTTGCAAGAGAGTTTAATCAGCTGTAACCATGACTACTGGACATTTAGCCCTAGCCCTGTTGACTGAAGGTGCCCACCCACAAGCCCTACCAGGGTCCTGACCTTCAGCCCCATGTTCCTTGACCCTGACCCTCTTCTTCCAATTGACTGGACTAGAGTGGACACTTGACTAAAATAATGAGTCTACATGCTTGCCAGTGTCCTATGGGGGTGGTCCTGGCAGGAAAAAAGCTCCTTTACTTAAAAAATATGAACCAATACACATCCAACAGACAAGACATTTAGTCATGAGAGCGGAAACTCAATTGATACTAAAGAGATGATCCATGTGTTAAATCTGGGCCTTGAAGGTCAAGGTCATGAGGGGCTACACTTGCTGAAGATATTGTAAGTGAACGCTGTAAGATAGAAAAATGAGAACTAGTACACGCCGGACAGTGCATGAAGATAGTGTGGACCCACAGAGATGATGTCAGCCTCGCTGATGGCGCAGCCTCACTGCTGAAGTACCCCAAGGACATCTGGGCATTTCCTCTCCCTCCTACTCCTCCCTGACCACCCAACTGCAGCCCCAACCCAGCCAGGATGCTGGCCTCGGTCCGCCTCCATGGCCTACCCCTGGTGCCCAGAAACCCTCTTCTCAGCAGAAGTGGAACCTCCACCGCTCTTTGGAGAGAGAACTGGAGAGGGCAGAGAGGAGCAGAGCCATTGGAACTAGCTCCCCCTTAAAGTCAAGTCCGTTTCCACGGTCACTGAGCTGTGATCCACCCCTTCCCCTCATGCATGATGGTTCAGCCAAGGCTCATCCCCATGTGACCCCAACAAACTGTCCTAGGGCTGTCTCCCGAGGCCCTGGCCACCAGAAACCCAACTCACCCAGGCCAGATGGGCCTCAGCAAAGAGCTCCATTTGAAGACGTTTTATTGGCGCCCAGTTCCCAGTGTCCTGCCCCGACAAGGCCGCCCTCCGAAGCAAGCCGGAGCCTGCCTGCTCCCCTCCCCTCAAACCACACAGCTGTGGGCCTGGGAAGGAGGGGCGGAAACACCACTCACAGCAGCTGAGAGCCGGCCATTAGCCATGGAGGGAAAGCAATTCAGAGATCGTAGCCAGAACCAAATTGAAGGTCTGGAGGAAGAATAATGCTGGCCCTGCGCAAATCCAGGGTGACTTGTCCTCCCCCACAGGAGCAGTAGTTACAGCCGATCCCAGCCCGATCCCAGCCGATCCCAGCCCCAGCCCCAGGCCCGGACCTCGCTGCCACCTCACACTTTCTGTGTCCCTTGCCTGGCTGCCTGTGCTGCTCTTTGCAAAGGGGCCCACCTGGACAGGTTTCCTGGCCCCCTTTCACCTTCTCCATAGCAAGAGAGTGCCCCAAATCACCCCACAGTCCTTCAGCCCAGGCTCCTGCTGAGACCCAAATGTCATTGGACAGTCCCATGCAGCCTGACAATGGGCTCCTTGGTCCCCAACACCCCACCCCGAGCCAGGTGAGGGGGCTTGAGAAATGAAGAAGTGCGATTGCGGGGGAAGGAAGGGGGCGGGGATCAATCTGACCTCCCGGAGTGCAGGTGTTCAGAATTTTGTTCCCGAGATGGAGCTGACTAAGCCTGGGTGATGGGAGCAGGGGAGGTGGTCCCCCAGCTGTTCATGGCTCCTCCAGAACCCTGCAGCCCCTCAGAGGAGGGTCCCCTTCCCGCACCACTCACCATTGCTGCTGCTCTTGGAAGGGCCCCCCAGAGCCAAGAGGTGGCCCTGCCCCTGCAGAAAATGGCAGAGCAAGTCAGGCCCGCAGCCTGGGCCCAGCGCCTGTTTGCCCCCAGATGCCTAGATGATTCTCAGGAGGCAGAGCTGTGAGCTCTGGGTGGGTGGAGAGGCCCAGTGCCTCCCCCTACCTATCCCTCCAGGATGGAGAGCGGAGATGGAGGACCGGTGCGTCCTGCCTTCCATCTGCACTACTTGCACAAAATTGAATGGGGCAGCAGGTTTCTACAGTACACAAATTAGCACCTCTCACATTACCATAAAACTAATTGCTGTTGGGAGAAATTTTACGGCTAATGACTCAAAGGTGTGAAAGAAAACACTTAAGGCACTGCTAGCATTTCACAAAGACACAGCTCGCTTGCGCCCATGCCTGGTAATTATGGGATGGAGCCCGGAAGTGGGGGTCACAGATGCTCCCTGTAAGGGAGGTGAGGTCGCCTTCTTCAGCACCCAGGCCCTCCCCCGCCCCACCAGGCCTGGACTGGCACGCAGTGTCCCCTGCGCTGAACTCTACCTGCTCACCCTCCTGACAACCCCACCCCTTCTTGGACCTACATCCGTGTTTCTGCCATAGCTGCCTCCCTCCATCTGCAATGACCACTAGCAGTGGTCTACAGTCTGCAAAGTGACACAGAAAATCATGCTTCCAAGAAAATTGCTCCTGTTGCCAAAGGGCCTGTGCCAGGATGCTGCAAATGGCGAGCTCCCACATCTCCCTACACTGGCTGGCAGGAGCAAGCTTGGACTGCAGCCCCCATGGCATCTCTGAACCAAAGCCTCATACGCGCGCGCGTGCACACACACACACACACACACACACACACCCAGGGTTGTGCCATCCAGGTGCCACCTGTGTATTCGGTGTTCACGAGCTCTCGGGAGGCAGTGTTGGGAAC
This sequence comes from Murina feae, assembly GCA_004026665.1. Lineage (NCBI taxonomy): Eukaryota > Metazoa > Chordata > Mammalia > Chiroptera > Vespertilionidae > Murina > Murina feae. The sequence continues at coordinate 15,518 of PVJC01019633.1, read as the reverse complement.
AATCCCCAGCCCAGAGGCAACCCGCTGGTGTGCCAGTGTTCCTGGAGAAGCTGCCACCCCTGCCGGTGGGCGGGCATGGCGGGTCCCGGTGAGGGACCCCTCTATTGGGAAAGGGGCACCAGCGTCTGAGCAGTGACACCTGGGCAGGACCTCGCTGCCCCAAGGGAAGGAGGAACAAGGTGACAGGTGGCCTGGCAGAGCTGCCTCTTTCAGACCCTATACGGGCTGAGCTGGCCTAAGGGGGACGGACACTGGTCCCCCCCTCTTTGGACTGCAAATACTATTTTCTTTCCGGGGTTAGTTGAATCCACAGATGCAAAACCCGGAGATACATTGGGACAACTGTATATTTATTGAAAAATATCCACTTAGCCATGGACCTCGCAGCTCAAACCCATGTTGTTTGGGGGGCAGCTGTACTGTATATTTCACAATAAAAATGTAAAATTGTTTTAAATCATGAAATGTTTGGAAAAAACAGCTGAGCGGGGAGACCTTGTGTTTCTACACTCTAAACAGATGAAGAATAATACCGCGCCATGATTCTCTTGCGTAAATCGGCAAGTACAGGAAGTTCAGGGGGAAATGTGGAATCATTACTTTACTTTTCTGTGTCCCCAAAAGAGCTCAAGAAACAGCTGGATTTTTGCTGGATTTGTTGGCAAATGTGGAGAGAGCCATGGGCTTGCCGAGGGAGGTCTGCACGCGCCTTCTGTGAGACACGTGAGCCTCCGGACCTGGCTGCGGCGGCAGGAAGCTCTCCCGTGACCCACAGGGAGGAATGCATTGTGCAACAGGACCCCGTCAGCACCGCCTGGTGTGTGACCCGAGACAACAGGGTCATGAAACAATGTCACTGTCGCTCCACTCTATTCTATTCTTTTTTTTTTTTTTTTAAAGAATGCTGGTGGCACCTGGCTGGTGTGGCTCAGTGGTTGAGCATCGACCTATGAACCAGGAGGTCACAGTTCAATTCCAGGTCAGGGCACATGCCCGGGTTGTGGGCATGATCCCCGGTAGGGGTGTGCATGAGGCAGACAATCAATGAGTCTCTCTCATTGTTGGTGTTTCTATCTCTCTCTCCCTCTCCCTGCCTTTCTCTGATATAAAATTAACAGAAAACACACACATTAAAAAAAAAAAAAAAAAGAATGCTGGTAGCAACCCACTAAATTAATTTCCTAACCTGGTAACAGCGTGTGACTGAAGCTTCAAAAAGTCCATCTAAAGGTTGCAACTGGGGATCCATGAACCGGCTTCCTGGAGCCCGTGAGTGTGTGTGCGTGCATATGTGTGTGTGTGTGCGCGCGCACGCCATGCGCACTGTGTGCATGTTGTATTTATGCATGAGCATCTGTGTGTGAGCATCTGTGCAAGCTAGTGTTCATGTGTATGTGTGATTGTGTGCGCGCTTTTCCTGAAAACCAGTCCACACATTCTGATCGCATGTCAGATGCCCCGGGACCCTCTAACGGGCCCCAGTCTGTACATCGCAGACAAGGAAACCAAGGTTCAGGGAGGCCCCCGGTGAGCCCCACCTTCCGACTCCTGAGCCCGGTCCCTTCTGAGGTGCCAGTGGGTCCACAGCCACCCGTGTCACTGGGAGGGGAAGCCTGCCCTTTGCCTGCACTGCCCTGTAACAAAAATGGATTCTATGACGTCGCCTCACAAGGTGAGCTGATCATAAATTCCTGACAGGCCGGTCACACCCGGGCGTAGGGCTTCTTTAGTGAAAGGCTGGCCTTTGCCTTAAGCCAGCCCTGTCCGTTATCCCTGAGGTCATCCCTATGCACCTAGTTAGCTGTCTTTGAAATGCCCTCTTTCAGGGCCCCCCTTCTAAAGCGCAACCGTCCTCAACAGCTCGGTCTTCACCGTCCTGTAATCCAATCCCCGCCTTGCTTTCTCCGCCTTCACGTAATCTGCCTCACATTCCCTCCTTAATCTCAAAGGCAGAGAGGAAACTGCACACTGGTATTCTGCCGAGCATTTGAGATCTTGCTTCCCGGCAATTGTCGTCAGTTTGGCTCAGATACGTTCATAAACATTCCTTCCAAGTTTGGATGTTTCTTACGTCGATGGCCTCAAGTCATTGCCTGACCACATCCGCGAGGCTGTGCCCACCCTGGGACCCAGAGCAGCAGCAACAGCAACGGTTTCCGTGGGCCACAGGCCAGGGAGGGTCCCACCAGAGGGCCCTGATGAGAGAGCTGAGGAGCCAGTGCTGGGGAGGCACCCTGCATCACTTCAACCCTCACCAGCCCCGGGCACATTGCACAACACCCATGGCAACAGGAGACAGAGCCTCCATCCTGGGGACGGTGAGAAACAGGATTGCAGACGGATGACACAAAGGACTAAACCGATAAATAAAGCACGAGGCACTTGCAGGGCCGAAGATGATAATGTGATTCCAGCTAGAGGAGTAAGCTCATTGGCCCCGGAGGCCCACGGTAAAAGGATCCTGCACAGGGAGAATGCACCAAGCCGTGAATATTTTAACAGGTCTTCACAGAAAACAGCGCTGGTTACCTGAGCCCTGAGGACCTGCTTGCTGGAGCAGCTGATGAATGACCAGTGGGCCACCGAGGACAGGGTCCTAGCCCCTGCAGAACTGCTGGCTCCTGGTTGCAGAAGCGAAGCTCTGAGCCGAATTCCACCTCTGCTCTGACTCAGTGGTCTTAGCCTCCAGGAGCCATTTCCTGGGGTGTGGAATGTTGAAATGAGCCTCCTCCATGCAGACCACCTGAGTCCTGCATCAGGACCGCCAGGGTGATGGCAGAGGACCCCAAGGCCTGCCACGTGGCTGGCTCCATTTAATTCTCTTAGTCCCAATCACTGGAGTACACAATGGGAGATCCCTTATAAAAGCTGAGGTCAGGCTGCCACAAGCACTGAATTGCATCTGCCATCAGGTGACACAATTGATGACTTCACTTTCACACCTGTGTGCCAGGTGGTACATGTTTCAGGTGCAAATAACAGAAAAAGCCAACCCCACAGGCTCAGGTGAGACAGGGAATCCAGAAGGAGGTCTGCATGGTTCAGTCAAGACCTGGCTTCATTTCTCCAAGGTACCCCAGCTCTGCCCTGTCCACGTGTGGGTTTTGTCCTCATGCTGGCAGCCAGAATGCACCCCTAACTCCTTCCCCTGCTCCTGAGTAACACAAAAACCTGAACCACTTCCATGCCTATGACCAAGGTTTTAGATCGTTTTTATAACCATCAAATAGAAGTCCTTCAGTGAGCATATGTTGTTAATAAACTCTTGGTTTTTATGTATCTTCAGTCTTCATTTTGCTATTATTCTTGAATGATAGTTTAGCTAGGTATATCATTCTAGGCTAACAGTTTTTTCTTTCAGCAGTTTGAATATAATACTCTGCCTTCTGATGTATAATTTATATTAGTTCTTTTATTTCAGCACATAGTAGATTTCATTCCATTTTAGGGCTTTTAATGAAAGGTTCAAGGTGTTTACTAAGTTCCTCTGACCTGATGAGACATGAACTCCAAGCTTGGTCTTCCCAGCACCGGCCTGATGCTGACTTCTCCTTTCAGCTCTTTCCACCCTCCAGATGTCATGTTTTCTTGGTCTTCTGGTGTCTTGCTCTGCAAATGCACACCTTGGAGAACAGCCCCAAAGGATCTGAGGGGAGTTTCTGCCACATTTAGTGGCATTTCCCTCTGTGGTTTGTCTGAGAGTTCTTCCTAAGTTTCCAGATGGATGGCAATCCTGGATTCTAGCCTCTGACCTCTCAGTCCAGCAAGACTGCAGCCTCCTACTTAAGCTCCATCCACTATGTGATCCAGACAGGACCCTCAGGAGAAAAACAGGCAAAGTGGGGCTCCCTCCTTTCCAAGTTCACCTTTTGGGTATTTCCTCCTGCTTTATGTCACTTTCCAATGCCTTCGAATTATTATTGTTTCTATTTTGTCTAGAGTTCATGATCAGCAGCATGCTGAGTGCAATAAAACCTTCTCTGGGAGCTGGAGGTCCTTGGTCAAGGTTATTTAACCTGAGGGGGTACCATGTGGTACTTCATCAAAGTTGCACGGATTCTGTGCTCTCGGGGCAGTGCCTGTCATGGCACACCTTCGGGACATGAGGCCTTCCCTCATCTTTTCTTCTAGATTCTGTTGTGTCCCTCTCAATGCCCAAGGCCTGGGAAAGAGCAGCCTGTCTCCCAGGAAATGAGGAATGGGGAAACACTTTATGTAAAGAAGACATAACCTGAGGACACACAGATCCTCTAAAACAATCCCCAGTTTACACTGCTGAAGTCTTCCAGGTCTCCCAAGAATAAAGCATAGCCCCTGGCTACACATTTGCAGAACCACAAGGGACCCCTTGCGAGTAGCCAGTCATCCCCAAATGCAAATCCCAGTCTGTTCTGTGCAGGAGCCACTGTCGAGAGCTTTGAAGTGGTGGCTTCTCATGTCGCCTCAGGGAGTTGAGACGTGTTGGGTCTGATCACCTCCTGGTCCCAGGTCTCCCAGTTTGTCTATTTTAACTGTACGGGTGATTCAGTGGCTCTTCCCGACCAGGGCAGTAACCTTGGAGGACGACCTAAATATGTCAAGCTCTTAAGGACAAAAGGCATTTCTCAGCAAGGCGTGTGTTGTGTTGCTATTGTTGTTTTCATCTCTACTTACCTGCAGAGAAAGTGGTGAAAATCGTTCAACGTCTACTTGTTAATTAGCTACATTAATTTGTATGTAATTTTTTTCCGCCTCCAGGGGGAAAATCTGGATTCAGTCCAACCTCCACTGGCAAGATGGTTAACATGGCCAACTCGCCCAGCCCTGATTGCAGCAGGTGCAGGCAGGTGCCAGTCAAGCCACAGGGAGGGCACCACCTGATGGCTGCATCTTCCCAAAGTCACCTGCTCTGCTGTCCCTTCAGCCACAGGTGTGCACACCCTCTGGGACTCAGGGGGACGCTGCTTGTTGGTTTGTCTGGAAATGAGTGTGAGCCATGGAGCTCACGTGAGTTCTGAGATCAAAGCACAAACAGCCCTGGCTGGTGTGCTCAGTGGATAGAGTGTAGGCCTGGGCCTGAAGGGTCCCGGGTTCGATTCTGGTCAAGGGCACATGCCTGGGTTGCGGGCTCAGTCCCCAATAGGGGGCATGCAGGAGGCAGCTGATCAATGATCCTCATCACTGATGTTTCAGTCTCTCTCTCCCTCTTCCTTCCTCTCTGAAATCAATAACAATATATATTATTAATAATAATAAAAAAAGAGAAACTTGAAGTGCAACCATCACAGGGAGACTGACCACCCACAGGTCCGCCGAGCTTCCCACCCCTGTGCTCCCCTGATAGGTGGGCACTGAGGATGCTTTCCTGCCACTCTCACATTCAGACAGAGGAGCTGGTGCCTCACGTGGAAGACCACCCAGGACTGCACAGTGGTGAGCTCATCCCTCCAGCACCACTGGATGCAGTGACCTTGAGGAAGGGTCAGAGGAGGAAAAAACAAGGGAAGGCATGAAACCAGTCCTTCCATCAGATGGGGGAGTTAAGAAAAATACACTAAAAGCTATGAGGAAAGGCAACCAGAGGCCACAGCAGTGACGGGATGGAGTGCCCTGTTGGGAGGACGGGACACAGAGGACCGGATAGTGTGGGACGGTTCCTTTCCTGTCCCAAACGACAGCTGCCCAGTGGGCATCCCAGACATGCCTTTGGCCTGGACTGACTCCAGGTCGTGGTACCCAGGCAAGGAACTGGACACCAGCTTCGCGCGGCCCCGTCTGTGTGAATGCCTAGTCTTGTGTAACCACCAGCTCCTCCTTGTTGTGCCCCAAGGACTGCTAACACCTAAAGCACCAGCTGGGTGCAGGCTGTGCTTGTGCGTCTTCACCCGTTGTGGCAGCACACGCTCAGCAATGCAGCCCAACAATTCTTCCCAGACATGGACGACCACAGATTCAGGTCCCCCACTGCTCCGTCCTCAGAAAGTCTGGCCAAAATACAACCCTCCCCCCCACCCCCAGTTTAAAACATAAAAGGATTCTAAGTTCTGTGATCAATCAAAGGCTGATGAAGGGTCTCCAGACAGAAGGTAGGAAAACACTTTCCAACTTTTACCTGTTCTGTGTGAAGGGGAAACAGCAGGAAAGCGTCTTTTCTTGGCTTTTGTAGGCAACCTCTGAAAACCAGAAAATGTAGCTGAAATAATTCCCCCTTTAAAAAGCACATGCAAGGAGAGCCCACCGTCTTCTCGTGACTGCCTCGGCAATTAGTCAACCTGCGTGGTGCCCCGTTCCACGGGGGCCTCTCCTCGCCCATTTGCATGCTAATTTGCCAGAAAGCTCCAACTGCATTTGCATGTTTTTCCATCTAATTTAGCCTGATGGCAATTTAGAGCAGGTGCAACTCCAGCAGGAGACTGAGCCATCAGCCAGATCCCGCTGGGGGTGCACAGGAATTCATTTAAAGGGCTTTGCCTCCCGGTGGTTGGCACGAATCGTACAGCAAGCCCATCCCCACACACGAGAGTGAGGAACGGGACTTGCACTGCCATGGTTATACCTGTCATCACCCCGCTTAGCGGGCACTGGGCACCGAGGACCCCTGAGGGACAAGAGCACAGGGCAATGCCTGTGCCCTCCATGAGCTCAGGCCTGGGGCGCTTGAATGCCACTGCTGGCCATGAAGCCACGTATGCATGTGCTGAACCATCTTGGGTGCCCTAGGGCTGCTGCCCTGACCTGGCACCAGAGCGGTCACTGGCAAAGCTTTGGAAGCACCTGCCAAGCCACCCAACACCTCCAGGTCCCCAAGAGACCTCAGTGTGACCACCAGGACCCAATGCCCACTTCAGAGAAATGAATCTGGCAGACACCTGCCCCCACCCAGCAGTCAGGTCTGAGCACCTCAGGCCCCACAGCTGGGCACCCAGGGGCTATCCCACCACCTGCACACAGAGTCTCACACAGAAGGGCAAACCCAGGTGTCTGGCCAGTGGGTGGGGAGTGTCAGATGCTCTCCAGTTGGCCCTGTGCTCCCACCGGCTCTCCCCAGAGGCCAAGGACAAGGAGGGCCGGTGCCCTCTCCTCCCACATGTCCACTCAACTCAGAGCCAGAGCAGGACCCAGAAGGGGCGGGCTTGGTCCAAGAACACACTATGCAAGCTGGACGGGCAGCTGTGAGGATCCCCAGGAGTACTGAAGACCCCTTAACAGGGGTGGGAGTGGGGTGGGGGTGGGGAGGGAGGTCAAGCTCGGTAAGACCCAACTGGGAGGAGCTGGTGAGCCACCTGGAACACTGCCCCCCACTTCTGCCCATGTGCACCCCCCGTGCCCTCGCTCCCACATGCCTCACGTCCGCACATGTTATCAGCACTGAGCGATCATTGTGGAGAGAGCGCCTGCCCGTCCTTGGCCAGCGCTGACAAACAGAGCAGGAGGAGGTGTGCTTCCACCAGGCCCCAAGCCGCAGACTTCAAAGCCGAGCCCCTCCCCGCAGGCCCACAGGTGACTTTAAGGGGAAAAGGCTCCCTGCACTTCACAAACACAAAACTCTCCTGTTGGT
>PVJC01019632.1:0-30013 GCA_004026665.1 Murina feae | reverse complement strand
AAGTTTCTAGAAGATTCTTGAGTAACCTTATAACTGTGTTTTTTAACTCTATATCTAGTTAGTTTGCTTTCTTCCATTTCTTTCATTTGTGACATGCTTCTTTGTCTTCACATTTTGGCTGCTTCCCTGTATTTGTTTCTATTGGGTAGAGCTGCTAAGTCTCCTTGAGTTGATAGAGTGGCCGTGTGTAGTAGGTGTCATGTAGGGACTCTCCTATAGAGCAGGACTTGCTTCAGTGGGGGCATTGGTGCTCACTGAGGCTGTTCCTTAGATGTGTAGACCTGTAATCTGATATGGTGTGACACTGAATACTGGGTACACTGGCTCTTGGGTCTGCAGTGAGGTGCAAAGTCAGCTGCTGCTGGGGGCCACCAAGCAGAAACTACAGAGATATCTGCAGATTCTTCCTCTTTGTATCATGTTTGGAAGTGCCAAGATGAAGCCCAGCTGTGAAGCAAGGCAGGCTGGTCCTGGTGCTGGGTTTTGGGCATTTTGTTGATAGGATTGGGGCTCCCTGAGTCAGCTGAAGCTTGTTTGACAGGTTTTATTCTGAGGAAGGATAGACCATTCATATGAAAAAGCTGCTGCACACAGCTTGAGTGAGGTTATAAATTAGGTGGGGTGAAGTCTCAGGGAATCACCAGAGTGGAGCAAATAGAAATGGCTGCCAGTCAGCCCTGCGACCCTAGATGGTCCCAGCACAGGAACAAGATCCCTGTTAGCACCTCCATCTGGGAAAAAGCTGCCCCTGAGTTGCTGCTCTGATGCCAGACTGTCCAGTTTTTCCTTGTATGTATCTATGTCTGCCCAGCACTGGAGCTTAGAGGAAACAGGACCTTGTAAATTCAGTTCATGGTAGCAGCCTTTTAAGAGGAGTAGTTGGGTCTCCAGCCACCTCTGTTTCACTGAGCCCCAATCTGCACTGGCTTCTACAAGCCCTTAGTTCTTATTGCCTATAGCGACTTCTTTTCCCAGCTCTGGGACCCTGGGCTGGGCATCTGGGGCTGAGACTCCTTGCTCCTCTGGGCAGCCTTCCCAGAGATAATTTCCCTCTCAATTAAAAAAGTGGCTCATGTGGGTGCTGAACCAGCCCGTTCTGTGCCTCTGCACTTCCTACCAGTCTCAATGTGTTTTCTTGTGTCTAGTTGTAGGACTTACATCCAGCCAGCTTTCTGTTGGCTCTGGATAATGGTTGTTCTGTATTTTAGTTGTAATTTGATGTGGTTGTGGGAAGCAGTGAGTACAGGTGTTTGCCTATTCCGTCATCTTGGTTCTTTTTTCTTATGGGAAGTTTTTAATGGTTAGGGTCTATAAGTGGTATTCAAACTCACACCAACATGTGTCAGACTGGATATGTAATACCTGGAGGTCAAGGCAAGTGATTTGGTGAACAGCTTAATGGTCTCTGCCACAAACACCCAAATGATCTTTAACATCAGAAAGACTTCAACAGAAAGTTGAGCCCCACCACTGAGTGTGTGCTCAGAAACTTGGAGAAGTGATTGACCATTGGAGTTAAGTGAGGAGGAAGGTGCTCAAACTGAGGCTATTCTGACACCAGAGCTGCGTGACTCTGGGCTGGTTGTTTACTCTCTCTGGGCCTCCATGTCTTTGTGTTTTTCATCTATAAAGTGAGGCTAATAAGATTCACTAGAGTGGTTGTACATATAAAACGATGATGTACTTAGGCCCTTAGCATAGGGCCAAACACATAAAATGTTGGTAAATGTCATCTGTTACTGTTACTAGTACTTAGTGTTATTATAGTTGTTACTTCATAGTCAATCCTGTATAGGAACTGGGAACAAGAGTTAGGATTTTTTCCCGCCATCAAGGATCTCACAGTCTCTTAGGGGCAATAGTAATTTCAGTACATGACATTCCTTTTTGGAGGGGGTGGCCTTAACGTGGAGAAGGACAAGAACCTTATCTTAGTTATTCAAGGGAATTGGAGGCTTTGAGATGTAGGAAAGGATTTTGGGAGGTGGAGAAGTGGACATTTGAGGCTGGGGCTTAGGAAGTGGGCAAGACAATGAGAAAGAAGGCACAGGGTGAGGCAGTGCTGAGTAGCCCAAGTTGGGTGATGGAGGAGAGCATAGCCTATGCCCCTGGAGAGGTGCTGGGTCATGATGGAGGATGAAGAATAGGTTAATTGGAGCTGGATCAGGAAAATGAAACAAAATAATACTTGACTTTGGCCTGTGTAGTAATTGGGTCTCCTTGGCAGGCTCTGGCCTCCTTGCCTTGTTTTTGCCCTGAGACCAGCCTCAGCATGCTGTAACTTTCAAAACCCACAAATCATGCTTCTAGAACAGGGGAGATGCTCATATAACAGAACTTTTTAAACGTCTTCTTTAACCATTTCCATGCTCCATCTGGTAGCTCCCATATTCTCTTTACTTTTCTGCGAACGTTTCCCTTTAGTGTCTCTTTCCCTGCCTCAAAGAGGGTTCAAGCCTTTTCCAGCCACTCAGGATTCCTAGAATTCGCCGGGGTCTATCCTTCTCTTACATAGAGCAAATTAGCTGTCATTTGCCTTCTCATGAGCATACCCATGCTCCACTCCCTTTTTGTGAAGCAAGGATCTTCTTACCCTTATTCTAGTGGGCAAGTAAATGGGATTTTCCTCTCTGTCACACAGATTAATTGAGCCCAACTTCATGGAAAACACAGTGTATGGTGGTGCTGTTTACACACACAGAGAAGAGTTACTCTTCTTTACCCATTGGAATCAGATGTGGCCAATGGACTGTGAGTAGAAGTGATGGGTCTCACTTCCTGTTACAGGCCTTAGGAGCTACTGTGGGATTGAGATTCACCATGCTCTTTCCCCTTTGCCCACTGACAGTGACAATGTTTGAAATGATGGCAGTCGGGATTATTTCAGACTGGATCCTGGGGGGAGGAGACTTGGGGCATTGCAGCAGATCTGTAGGGAACATGTGGTATAGAACAAACCTGTGTTGTTATAAGCCTCTGACATTTTGGGGTTATTTGTTACAGAGTATAACTTACCTGTCTGTCCTGACTGATAAGCCTAGTGATTGGCTTGGATCCATCACAGACACAAGTTGTCTACTCTCAGAGGATAAAATCTTAGATTACTGTGTCCATGAAATGCTTTCTAATGAAAAGAAGGAAGACTATGATGGTGATAGTGAGAAATTTCCCCAATCCCTCATCAGAGAAGACTCCCTAATGTGGGATCCAGATAACTTTGGGGGTTGCTGACAGAGGAAATGAGGTCATGGGCAGCCGAGAATGAGCTGCTCTCCAAAGACCTCAATGTGGAGGCCTTTGCCTTTCTTCTGTTTATTACCTTCATTCCTGTGATGTCTGCACAATCTTTCTTCAGCTATTTAACTGTGCTAAGCAACTTTATTGGGGAGTGAAGACGTCTCAGAAACAAACTTTATGTAGGTATGTGGTTTGCTAGGTTAAACCTATGTGCTTGGGAGTGGTGGGGGATGCTGGGAGAGGATGGGAATTATAAATAACAACTAAAGGGAACAGAGAGAAAGAAACCAATGGACAGAGAAGCATCTTGCAGGGATAGGTGGCCCCATGAGGCACACAGTGGAGGGGGTGGTGTGGGAGTCTGATGAACTCAACCTTTAGTGTCCCAGAGCTCTCTGAGAGATGATAAATTATATCTAGTTTGAATTGATCTAAGTGCTCATTCATTAATTCAAATGAATACCTATTAAGAGTTGCAGGCACTGTGCATGCAAAGGCAGTCAAGACATTCCTCGAAAGGTACATAAATTCTTGATTAAAACACAGTGGATTAGGACTGCTGGTGTTCACAACTGAGTGGGTATAATAAAGCTCCCAAATTTCTATGGGTCCTGAGAACGGAACAACTGATCCATTTCTCTTCAAGTCACCAAGTAGTAACTTCTCTTTCTTGCAAAAAGCTATTTGAAATGATCCCCCCCCCCCCCCGCCATCCCCCATCCTGGTACAGATGACACTGGGACTCTGAGATCTTATTTCTCTGATTAGAGAGAAAATTCCTGCATGGCTTAAGCAGGTCCAGGCTATTCCCACCCTTGTTACTAAGACAAGATTTGCTTTAAAATAAAATAAACCCCAAACTGAGCAATTTGAGCTTCAGTAAGAAAGAACTGAGGATACAGAGAAAGCTGTGGGATGTGCAGGTGAGGACGATGTAACTGTGAGCACGTCTTGGAGGAAAGGACAAGTCTGAACAGCCTGCTCCCTGAAGTTTATGGCTGGGAGACTGGCAGATGCCACGAACACCCTCTGAGCCTGTATTGCATTGGATAGGATAAAGTTACATTTATAGTAAAATAAAGGCTGAACTTATTGCAGAGTTTGGGCTCTGTCTCATCATCTTTTTAGCATATTAAAAAAAAGCTGAGAGTTAAGCTGTTTCAGGTGTTCAGACTGAGAACCTGCCTTTTACAATCTGGCAAAATTCTGGCTCTTACAGTCACAACAGCACCTGAAAAAGTGCCATTTTTGGGGGTTCAGCCTGGGCCTAACTTGTTTGGATCTGAGAGGGCCATAGCTGACCCAGGAACTGGAGGGTAAAATCAGGGGTGGGTCTGAGAATGGGCTGGTTTTCTCGTAGAGGAGGTCAAGGAAGGTCCTCAGGAAAATAAGGCTTGAGTTATACTTTCTGGGTGAATATGGATATTCAAGGCAGAAGTGACTGCTTTTGAAAAGGCAAAGTGGGATGAAACAGCTTGGAGAAGTCAGGGAGCGAGGTTAAACCTTATGTGCTTGGTGGTGGTGGGGGGATGCTGGGGAGAGGATGGGAATTACAAATAACAACTAAAGGGAACAGAGAAAGAAGATGGATGAGAAAGTGGATGAGAATGACTAAAGCACCGTGTGCTAAGGCTGAAGGCTTATTTTATCATTTCAAGATAACATGCAGTCTAATAAAATGATCACAATTTGGCAGTCCCAGGCTGCCTTTCCCCAGGGAGGTCAGCTTGATTTTCATCATAGTCATGGGATGTCTATTTTCAATGTTCTAAGTATAGCCCTTGGTTTTAGGCTGAAACTGCCTTACACTCAGCCGCTCACTGATTCCTTCCAAGCCAGATCCTATTCCTTCTCAGTATCTCTTTAGCAAGACTTTCTTCCTTGGGCCTTTGCTCTCCTGAACCACCTGAATGCTGCTCATAAGTGATGGCATCATCTAATTATTGGCAGCTTTTTTTTTTCTTCCTCAGTGGAAGCTAAACTAAGTGGTGCATCTTGTAATAAATGCATTTTTAGGTTTGGTGAATTACTTTTTCATTGGTTGATGTACTTACTTCTCTAAACCCACTGAAGCAACACTGTCCTCAGGCTTTATTCTGACTAGAAAAATTTCCATTTGTTTCTATTCTTGCTCTGATCACAGTTATCAGCTTAAGTAGATTTCAATTAGCTACTTGTCAATAATCATGAAATTAGTACACTAAAGTCTCATTTTACTTTTGATAACCCTTTGTTTCCTAGTGATTTATAGATTGGGATTGAACAAGCAATAATTTTGAATAGGATATTTCAAAATAGTGAAAAGATAGAAACAGACTAAATAACTAACAATAAGGGATTTTTAATAAATCATGATATATTAGTCATGCTACAATTCCATCTACCATGAAAAATTATGTTGGCTAATATCTACATACATGACAGGAGAAAATGTTCATGGCTTATTACTATATCAAAAAAGCAATGAGAAACGTGCTAGGTAAATGATTCTGCTAATGGTAAAATACTTACATACAGTTACATGCACAAAATATGAGTCTGTTTTTTGTGTGCTTTTCTCTATTTTCTAAATTAATACAGTGAACTGATACTGTTTTTATAATAGAGAATATGTTAAATTCACTACACATATTTGAGAGGTGGTAAATTCTTTGCCATGACTTTTTAGGGTCAGGCAGGACTTCTTCAACTTTTACTGGAATTTTTTTGGCCCTAAAACCAGAAACTAAGAGTCTTTGCAGACTGTTTCCTGAAGACAGGGCAAGAGGAAAGCCAAAATGATGCTGAGCTTTGCAAAAACGGTATTGAAACCAGAAGTCACTGCTCTGCCCTCCTCAAACCGTAGTGCCTACACGTTCTACTCACTGGCTCTCAAATAAAAATAATAGAGAGGTTCAGCCACTTATGGATGACATTCTGTCTGTCTTTATAGAGAGTTCCTCCTGCTGAAATATGGAGGCTGAGGAGTTACATGCTACCTAGTTATGAAATATCCAGGGCTGAATTGGCTAAACATGGGTATTATATTCAACTCCTTCCCCATGAGAAGCAGAGAACTTCCCTAGAAGCATGAAATGGGTAATTTTAGAAAATAATTTAAAAGGACACACTCTATAGAGCTATTAATTCCTTCTGTAGAGAGTATTATCTTCCAAAGGTGGTACAGGTGGGTCACACAAAAGCTTACGTTAAGTTAGTGGAGTTGGGAGTATGTCCCTAACTGGCTTCCAACCTTTCTGCCCTTGTGGCATATATTGGAAACACACTAGATATGATTAAAGAGCTCAAGATATCCCTTACTGAGCCAGCAGTTATTATAATGCAGCCAACAATAGCTTTATGTTGCCTTTTAGATTCTTCCACTGAATATGTGTTCCTTCTTTGAAACTCACTTCTGCTCCTGTAATGGACTGAATGTTTGTGTCCACCCCAAATGTATATGTCAAAACACTAACCTCTAATGAAATGTTATTCAGCAGAGGGGACTTTAGGAGGTCCTTAGGTGTAGATGAGGTCAGAGAGCTCACAGCCCTGGGCTATTTGCACCTTCGGTCTGACCTGAACTAACGTCTCATATTTTTTTTTTATTTTTTATTTTTTTATTTTTTTTATTTTATTTCATTGCTTAAAGTATTACAACAAGTGATAGATAAGTATTACAACAGATGATAGATAGATCTCCATTTTTTCCCCTTGCCCTTCGTCTCATATTTTTGCAGAGCAAATATTTGTAAAGCAAGTGAGTGAGATATTCTTGTCATTTCAGAGATCTCATTGTCAGTGGGATATTTTCTTTGGTTGTATATCTGGAAGTCTCTGGGACTGTGACAGTCCATCCATTCTCCTTTCCTACTCCCACTGCCTAACCCCCTGTATAAAATGAGAAAACAGAGGAAGGTGAGGAATGTCACATTAAGCTGAGAGAGGACATGAGGGGAGACCATCAATTAGAGGAGTCTTCAGGTTAGGTCAGCGACTTAGTGTTGGTGGCATACTGAAGCCTAACTAGATACTAAAATAAGTTGATCAAATGCAAAGTGTGTGTGTGTATGTATGTATTTGCATCTAGGTTAGGTTTTATATTGATGCCCTCACAGATTATACTCTCTAGGCTATGGTCCTCATAAAATTATGACAATTCTAATGGAGTAGAATGTGTCTGCTGTGTGTGAGGGTGAGGGTGGAATGTATGTATAGATTGAAAAAAACCTCATTGGATGATTCTGATTCACATGTCATGTGAGAATTATTCCTTTAGAGAATTGTCACCTCACTTTTACTTTCTCATGAAAGGCTCATTTTGATATCATTTCCCTGGATCTCTTTCATCACATCCTGGACTCATCACCTTCTGAGATCATTATCAGAGAGAACAAACCCCAGTTCATTAATATGCTAATGATTCACCAATTACCTGAATTTTCAGAGCAGTCTCTGGCTATAAGAGAAGCAGGCAAACATGGGTTTCTGTTAATTAAGTGCTAAATCCCAGTGGACAGACAAGTTCCAAATCCCTAAGCTTCTTTAAGTCTTTTTCATCAGTTGGGCTGAGGTTTAGTTTTGTTGGCTGGAGGTTCCCAGAGTCTTTGATGCTCATGCAGCCTGGGGAAGGGTGGGACAAGGCCTAGAGGACCTGGAAAGGGTTCCTTGGAACAATAGGCAACTCATTCAAGGAGAAGCTTGAATCTATGGCTGATCAGAAAGTGTGTAGATATATAAAGGAAGATTAGGGGTCTTGGATCAAGCCTGAGAGAAGTCCCATATTCTCTGTTCACTTCATGAGACAAGCCGGTGGACTCTATTCAGGAGCAGAAGTGGTAAAATCACTGAAGGTTGAAATCCCCATAGAAGTCACTTGGTGTGTCAGCTTTCTATTTGCTACGATAACAAGTTACCTCCAACTTGGCGATTTAGCACAACATGAACTTACTATTTTATAGTTTTGTAGTCAAAGGTCTGACACAGGAATCGCTAGCCTACAAAGACAAGCACTGTGTATCACTTTTCAGGGTATGGAGGAGAACTTATTTCCTTCATTTTCCAGCCTCCAGAAGCCACCCATGTTTTTTGATTCAGAGATGCCTTCCCCCATCTTCAAAACTAGCAACATCAAATCTTTTGGGATCTTTCTTCCACAGTCACATCATTCTCTGATTCTACTCTTCTGCCTCCCTTTTCTACTTTTAAGGATCCTGCGGTTACACAGGGCCCACCTGCATCATCCAGAATGCTCTTTTATCTCAAGGTCAACTGATGAGCAACCTTACTTCTACCTGCAACCTTACTTCTACCTGCAACCTTCATTCCTCTTCAGTGTGTAACTGAATGTGTTCACAGGTTCAGGGGATTAGAGTCTGTGCATCTTTGTGAGGGTCATTATTCTGCCCACTTTAGTTGGTTTTGCTCTTGGTCCCCCTTCACTATCTGGTGTAGGCACAGGGTGTGTGTTTTGGCAGCAACAGCTCTGTGAATTGAGGTCTAAAAGCCTCTTCCTTCTCCTTCTGGATTCTCCTTCTACTTAGCTCTCATTCTGAAACACCCCTACAAGTGTGTAAGGAATAGTTTTAGAGGAGAATTTTAAAAGGTGCACTACTGAACATGCAATTATCATAGGACCCAGCAATTGACTTTTAGGCATTTACCTCAGATAAATCAATGCTTAACTTCACACAAAAAAGGAGTGTTTATAACAACTTTATTTGTAACAGCCCCAAACTGGAAACTACCCAAGTTTTTCAACAGGTGAATGTTTAAACAAACTGTGATATATCCATTCCATTAAATACTACTTAGCAACAAAAAGGAGCAAGCTACTGATACATAAACTATTTGGATCAATTTCTAGAGAATTTGCAGATTGAAAAATGGCAATCTCAGAAGATTATACACTGTATGATTCTATTTATATAACATTCTTGGAAAACAAAAAGATAGAAATAGCAGAGTGGTGGCTGCCAGCAGTTAAGGAGGGGTTTGGGTGGGAAGGAAGTGGGTGTGGCTATAGAAGGGCAAGATGAGGGACCCTGATGGTGATAGGAATATTCTGTATCTTGACTGTATAAATATCAAGATCCTAGTTGTGATTTCATACTACAATTTTGCAAGATGTTGCCCTGGGGGAATTGAGAAAATACAAGGGATCTCTGTATTATTTCTTACAAATGCATGCGACTCTACAGTTATCTCAAAATAGAAAGTTTAATTAAAAACAAATACAAAAACAAAGGCTTTGACCTATAGAGCCAGCCATAGTCTTGAAGCAGCTGGTATCTTCCAAAGAATGCAGGGGAGTCCTGAAAAGCATCATGTGTGCCGTGAAGGGCAGTGGCTGGGTTGAGGGCATGTTTCTAACTCAACTGTGAGACTTCGGAAACATTCCTTTTGCTCAGTTTTGAATATGGGCAACTAATTCATTTCCTCCAATGCCAAGATGTTATTTTTTTATACACAGCACCAAGTGTATGGGGCCACTGAGGCCTGCAGCTAGTAAGAAGGCACATTCCTTGGTAAGGCATCACCTCCTCTGTCTTCCTCTGTCCTCTCACCCTCTCTTCTCTAAGCTTCTCAAATTCTAAATTGGAGATTCACATGCATTTGTAAGAAATAATACAGAGATATCCCTTGTATTTTCTCAGTTCCTCCAGGGCAGAGGGTACCTGGGTGCTGGGATCTGGTAGAGTAGTTCAAGAGAAGAGGGGAAGGAGCAGGTAGATGGGGCTCTTTTTCTTTTTTTTTCTTGGGAATATGGGTCCTCCTCTCTTCTCCCTCCACTCCTTCCCTACCGGACTAGATAACCACATGCAGGCTGAGGGTGGGACAGCTTCAGGGAGAGCTGGGAGCTTGGTCAGCAGCCCAAGGCTGCTCCTGGCTGGCTCCCTGGTTGGCTTTGCTCAAGGCCAGAGCTGTTAACTCTGCCCTTTTGAAAAAGAACAACAAAGGGGAAAAGAAAAAAGAAAAGAAGAGAAAGGGAAGTGGGGGAAGCACAGGATGGGAGTGGAGCAGGCAAGGGCTGAGAGAACAGGTGGGGACTATTTAAACAGAAGGCCTGACTCAGCCCTCTCCTTTCACTGAATTTCCAAAGGACTGTTTGTTTTAGTCCCCAAGGCGGGTGGGTGACCGGAGGGAAGCTGGGGGCCCATCTCTGGGGGAGAAGGAGCCAGGGCTTGGGGGCTGGGAGTGGGAAGCAGGCATCATCTGGGCTCACAGCAGCAATCCTTTTTATGAGACTGGATTAGGGGTTCCATTTTGCTTACTTTCTGGTTTCTGAGCTCCAGGGCAACATTTTGTCAAAGGGTTTTCACTTAGGGAAACGGTGGGCCCTGCAGAGCCTCAGCAAGTGGAGATGAGAAGCTTAGGGAAGAGCTATGACTGCCCTCCCCCCCTGAAGTAAAGAGAGAAAATAAATGCCATAAATTGGAGATTCTAGGCATTGATTTAGAAAATGTATAAATGAAAAGAATGATAGAAGACGAGGAAAACAGAATCTTCAAGGTCTCCATCTATTGTACACTAGAAAGTTACTTTTCTCTTCCCAGAAGAATGTCTACACTTTCTCAGTTCTTAGTTCCACAATTATACTCACAAACAAGGCAGAGCTTGGGACTCACAATTAGCTCCTGACAAATGACACCTCCTACAGGAAGGTCTCAGGTCACCTACAAGTTACATTTGTATTCTGTCTCCTCAAGCTTTCTCTCTCCCCACGAATTCATGCTGGACCTGCATATGTAAGCTTGGAGATCTGTAACCTGGTCTACCGCAGAGAAGCACAGCTATACATCCAGTGAGGTGTGCTTTGGTTAAACAACCATTTTGAGGTCTTTCTTCTATTTTGGTAGCTAATGGCTTTCAAAAGGTTCAGCCTTATTGGGCCACCATCAGTGCCTATGAACAAATGAAGCAGTTTTAGGATTTGATAACTTTCTCCTGGGGAGGCAAGCTCAACCTGAATTCATGCTTGAAATACATTTGGTAGAGCAAAAAGCTTCACTTAACCCAACAAATAATGAGCATTAAAGGAGTCAAACAGGACTCTAATTCATGAATTTGCTAACTCATCTTCACCCCTTGGTGTATTTGTTCACGGGCTTGATTGATTTTCAGTCTTTCTTACACCCTCATACAAGAAGCTCTTTCGTTGGGGCTGGGCTCTGCCCTCCATACCTGACATTCTATCAGGATGTGAGGATGATAAAACTGAGAATTTGGAAGCAGCATATACTCCTGGAAGGAACTCAAACATTTACCTGATTTGGGAAAAATTGGTCAGAGCAAGTCCCCAAATATTATTTCTCTGCTCTGGCTGATGTCTTTGGGACTTCTAACCTGTCCTCCCTCTCATTTGTCTCAGATAGTTTTGCAACCCTTGCCTCCTGTGTGCTGCACAAATCAGTTTACTTCACCATCTCCCTGGAAGCCACCAACTTTCAGCTGCCTGTCCAGGCTCCCTGCCAGGGTGCCTCTGACTTTGCAAATGCCACAGGAGACAGTTACATTTTGGATGGCTACCAAAAGAGGCTGCCACCACTGGTGCCTGCCTGCTCTGCACTGGGGGAGATAAGTGTCTTCCAAGAGCTCTGAGCAAAGTGCTTGGAGAGGACACTTCAAAGTGGGAGAGAAACTTTGGATCTGGGGGTTGGGGACTTCTCACAGGGATACCTTTGATCTGGAGACTGTGTCCTTGGGTGTGGGCAGACGCTACTCTTGGTAAGACCATCATGGACGCGATCCACAAATCTGTCATCTGAGACTATTGAGCTGTGTTTTGTTCAGAGCCCTGAACACAGCAGGGCTGACCCTGGTTTGTCACCAATTCCAATCTTACCTGACTGTGCAGGGCTCGGGTGAAGCTCTGCCTCCTCCTATTCTAGCCTGTCTTAGACTTCAGCAACATTTATCACTTACCACCATGGAAAAATTAACAAGTATTTGTTGAGTGCCAGCTGCTTGCCTAGCACGGGTTTCCATTCGATACATAGCAAGAAGCTCTGTTCCAGGCCCCTCACTACACTGAATTGGGTGCAGTGGGGGTGAGACAGGACCCTTCTAACCTCCTGAGTCGCCCCTCTTTCCCTCCTCATCACAGGTTGTCAATGTATTTTTCATTTCTTAGCATCCTTCCTGTGATAGGCGGCCATGTCCATCCAACATGGCCTAAAGCTGGCTTCTGGGGGTCCAGTTTAGATCAGGTGCTTGGAAGTGATGAGAAAGAGAGCATCCATCTGGCAGCATCAAAATCTCTTTCATCTCCAGGTCCTGAGAGGTGTTTGGATTTTTGTGGATGCATATTTGAGTTATTGGCCAAGTTCTTTGGAGGTAAACAAAAAGGAAAAGAAAGAAGGGAGGAAAGACTTCTCTCAGAGTATAAAGGAGAGAAATCAGAGCAGTTTAACAGCTTCTCCAAAAAGACAGGCAGAGTGAAGGTGGGATTAGACAGAGACCCCAATACTCTGGAACACAGACCCAAGTTCTTATCACAACCTATGCTGCTTCTTAGAGTTTGAGATTTCTCAATGCCGCTTACTTAGGATTCTTCAAGAGGATCTGGGCCTCTCCACACAACCAGAGGAGGCCTGCTCACAGGTTTTTAGGCTACGTGACTTCTCACTAGACTAGCAACAAAGGAAACCACATCACAGCCTCATAAACATGGCCACAACCACAGAGGTGGGACTGCCTGCCTTGGGGGAGATGATAGGAACTCCTTAATATTTGAGAACAAGAGTCAGTTCTTATTTTCTTAAAAGAAGGGTAGAAATAAAAAAATCAGCTTAAGAGTTGGGTGTTTGGAAGGGTAGTTAGAATTCCCAACCTATGAGCTTTTGCAAAGGATATGAGTTGAAGCACCTTTAGAGATTTGGGGGAATTCTACATTTTACTGGAAGTCCATGGAAACTGAGTGGGAGGAGGAGTGAAGCAGTGCCTAAAAATACTCCACAGAGGAAGGGCCCATGAGGTCATCTCCCCAGGGTACTCCATCCACCCTGGCAAGAGTCTGACTCCAGACCTTTGTCCGGCTCTAAGTACAGTCATTTGAACAGAGCTGGAAGTTAGTAACAGTGTTGATTGACAGGCAGCTTGAAAGGGACATAGGTAACCTGGAGAGGGTTCAGAGGAGAGACGCGAGGTGATGAAATGGCTGGAGACTAGAGCTCAGCAGCAAGGTCAAGGGAATGGGACTGACTCCAACTGGGCAGGAGTGGGATGGGAGTGAGGGCTGGGGGAAGAGCCATTTTTAGCACCCAGGGTCAGGCAGTGGCTCTGCAAGTCTGAAATCAGAGTCACAGTGTGGCTTTACTCTTGGGGTGGACTGTGCATTTTCAGAGTATTTGAAACTCTACAGCAAAAGGCAGAGCTGCATTTTCAGGTTATCAGCACAACTGCTCTTTCCGTAAATGAGAGTGACTGACTTATAGCCATTGTGGCTAACAGACTCCCCAAGCCCTCCCACCTAGAAAAATGTCTTGTGTGTGGTGTGTTTCAGACAGCTGGCATGGGGTGGTGGAGACAGTTTTGAACAGGTGGGGAACCTGCCTGGTACCCATCAATCATCCTTGGTAACAGCCCACTCTTATCCTGGCCCCTGGAAGGCAAGACTGAAGTGAGGTCCAAGTGGGTGGGGAAAGACTCTTTTCTCTGGGGGAAGGGAACAAATTCACATTTATGGAGCCCCTACTATGTGCCAAGAGCTTTACATGGGTTTCTCATGTCATTTTTCACTAATCCTATGGGAGAGGAAGGAGAGGGGTTATCTTTCATTTTACAGATTGGGAGATGAGGCAGAAAGAAGTTAAGCAATTTACCCAAAATCATATAATTATAGTGCGAGCCAGGTCTAACCCCGGAGCCCATCTGCTGTTGGTGAGGGTGATCTGGAGAATGTAGTCAGATGTTTATTTGGCTCCTGTGCTCTTCATTGGTCCACAGGTGAGCATCCTCAGGGCAAGCTCACTTCTGACTGAGCCCAGGCCTCAATGAAGAGAAAGCCAGTTGAGAGGCTCTTTAGCATCCCCTCCCTATCCCTTAGCTTTGGATCTGCTATAAGTGGAGGGTCCAACTTGGGACACCCCGAAGTCATTCCTATGTGTGGGAAGAAAGCTGCGCAGGGCAGAGGAAGGACACGGTTTATGTACCTGGAAGCGGCGAAAGAGATAAAATCCCTAAGCTTGGATTTACAGTGGGTGTCTGGTTTGCCTCAACCTGGAACCTGAACCGAATCCTTTGCCATGGGCAAATTAGCTAAACAATCCAGCCCACAAAAGGAGCAGCTCTGATATGTCAGTTAACAAGCTCAGAGGGGAGGGGGCGGGAGGAGGGTGCACCATGTTAGGAGGGGAGGGAGGAGACTGCTGCCGAGAACTTGACCTTCTCTTGTCTTGCTGCCTGGAGTCCAGCCTTTCTGCTTGGGAACCTGGGAGGGAGGCTGGTCTGATTTCCCTGTGGTCTCAACGGTGGGAAATTTTTTTTTTTTTTTTTTGGTGGCAGATTATATTTTCCTGGGGCAGTTTGAATTACACCTGCCCCATTTCATTTAATTAGTGCTGGTGCTGCTGTCTATTGTGTCCAGTGGGCCTTCCTGCATGAATAAATAGTAGCATGTTTGTTTTCTTTTGGGTGGGGTGTTTTTTAATGGTAGAACTGGCAAAAGAGGGGAGAGCAGAAGCAGTGATGATGATGAAATCATCAGGAAGGAGGATGTCAGAGGGCAAATTCTCACCCCCACTTCTTCTTGGACCCACTTTTACACAATGTATTCAGAGCCTCCTCTGTTTTCACTTCTATTCTCTGGCCAGGCTTTCTTTCTTTTTGAGATTTACCTGGGAATCAGGCATTTCCTCCCTTAGGACTATTTGTCTCCCCTATCTCTTCTCATTTTACTGTAGTTTTCCAGTCTCTCTCTCTCTCTCTCTTTCTCTCTCTCTCTCTCTCTCTCTCTCTGTCTCAATAGCTACTACAAAATCACTAACAAGAAACTTGTTGATAAGCCACGAGACAGCCTTCCCAAGGAATGTTATGAAGTGAGGATAAAGAATATAAGAAACTCTAGATATGCTGACTTGGAATGGCTGTCAAGAGACATTGTAAAGAAAAAAATGTTGTGAATAGTATGCTCCTTTTGTACAATAGGAGAATGCTTATAGGTACAGATAATAGTTCTGGAAATAGACAAAAGGACCATGGTTGCTTCTGGAGAAGGAGAATGGAGCCTGGATTTGGATAGAGATCTACTCTTACATTGCATGCCTTTTTGTGCTATTTTATATTTTTTATGATCATGTGCATGTATTAATTTATTTTCAACAAGGAATTGAAAGGTTTATAAAAGGAAAATGTAAAATATGAAAACATAATACAAGACAGGACATGTTTAATTGCCAGGTAAAGCAATAATTGAGTCATGGCTTATAGGATCCAAGTTTAAATTCCAATTCCAGTAAATATCAAGTGTATGATTGTAGGCAATTTACTTAATCTTTTTAAACCTCAGTTCCATCATCTGTAAAATGGGGGTAATAATAGTACCCACTTTAAGATTTTAAATCTTATACTTTGTGGGGAAAGCTTTTGGTTAAATATATAACTAAATGGATTTAAGTTTCAATTTCTTTATATAATTTTTCATGTAAGTAAATGCACAAATCACAAAAAGTTGACCATGATCTTGATTTTCCATTTAGAAAATGATATTGCTAGATTATGAAAGCTTTAAATTCTAAGGAGTGTGACAACACTGTTTATTTCCATGGTGAGGCCATTCCAGTTACAGATGACTGTAAGGTCAAAGGGACCAAGGAAATAATAGAGAATGTTGGTGAAACAATGAGTAAACCAACTTAGCAGGAGCAGAAATTTCCTCTAGAGGACAATACATGGAGACAAGAGGTTGGAACCATATGGTTGAGGTCCTTGAATGCCAAGCCAAGGATCTCTTACTGCATCTTAGAGGCAGCCAGAAGCATTGGATGTGTGGAAAAGGGAGTGGTCAGGTTGGTTATCTCTTGCAGTGTAAGAGATCATCCCCATACATAGTGGGTAAAATAACCACTTATGGTCATAGAGTCAATGTGTCAAGGATTTGTCCTGGGCATAGCAGGAATGGGTTAGCTCTGCTTCCTAATGTCTGGGGCTTCAGTTGGAAGCTGAAAATTAGTGGTGACTTCATGGCTGAGGCTGGAATCATAGGAAAGTTTGTTTACTCATATGTCTGCAGTGGATACTGGCTGTCAGCTAAGATCTTAGCTGTGTCTGTCTGCCAGAACACATACTCATGGCCTCTCCATAGGCCGGGCTTCCTCATAACTTGGGGGCCGGGTTCCAAGGATTAGTGTCCCAAGAGAACCGGGAAGCCTTTTCTATTATAGCTTTAAAAGTCCCACAGCATCCCTCTGAAGATTCTATTCATCAAGGTAGTTGCAAAGTGTTGTCCAAGTAGAAGGGCAAGTAGAGTCTATGTCTTAAAAGAGGAGCAGCTTATGGGACCAGAAATACTGTTGGGGCTATTTTTGCAAAATACAATCTGTTGTAGAGAGTGACTTGGAAAACATCATTTATTCAAAGTAAATATTTATTGAGTATCTGTTATGTCTTAGGTGCCATGCCAGAGGCTGGGAAATAGAATAATGAGCAAAGGAAGACATAATTCCAACCTCTTAGAGGGGGCAGGACATTAGTAGAATGCTCTACAGGGAGGTATGAAGACAGAGGAAATAGATAGGGAGAGATACCCAAGTGGAGAAAAGAAGGCAGGTTCTGGAAGGATCTGAGAATCCCATTAGGCTTGGCAGCTGAGAGGGCATAACTTTCTCTTGAGCTAGAAAGATGAGCAGCTGGCCTAATATTCTACCTCGGTCACTGGTGAGCCTGGGCAGTGGGAACTGAGTGCCCTGTGTGTGGTCTTACATGATGTGATGATAAAATTCTGGGCCATGTGACCCATGCTTCTATGCTTCAACCATTGGGTTCTTTTTCCTCTTGACAAAAGTTACTTTTGCACATTTCAATTTTTCTTGGCTGACCTATGGGGAAAAGGAATTGTGGATGGTGAGGCCAGTTGGGGTGAAATGGTTAGAAGATTCCACGTGGTTAAGCAGAAGCCAGCCTAGCTTGTGAGGAGACAGATAGATAGTCAAAGACTCAGCAGAGAGCAGACCCGGTAAGCTGACCACCAAGTCTTTCCTATTCCAGGCTTTAATTCACAGGACATAGAAGCAGAACAAAATAGCTCATCCTTGACTTCCTGCTGATGTAATGTCACTGGACCAACAAAGCCATTGCACACATACAACCACACAATCACAGACTCAGCATGTAGGACAAAGGAACCTTAATTCAGTTCAAGAAGTGATCACCAACCAGCAGAGAAGAGACCTTAGGGATACAGAGGTAAGAGAAGCAACCAGGTGGAGGAGACAGGCATGTAAATAAAAGTTCAGTGCAACAGGGAAAGTGTCAAATGAGATACAAAGGTTGCCTGTATCAGTTTCCTAGGTTTGCTATTAACTAAGAACCCCAAACCGGGTGGCTTAAACAATAAAAATGATTGTCTCACTGTTCTGGAGGCCAGAAGTCCAAAATTAAGAGCCATGCTCTCTGCAGCGGCTCTAAAGGAGAAGCTTTCCTTGCCTCTTCTAGCATTTGGTGTTTGCCAGCGTCTTTGGTTTTGCTTGGCTTGTAGATGTGTCACTCCAGTTACATGGCTGTCTCATCCCTATGTCTTCATGTCATCTTTCCTCTGCATGTGTCTGTCTCTGTATCCGAATATTCCCTTTTTAAAAAGGACACCAGTCATACTAGATTAGGGCCCACTCTAATGACCTCATTTTGACATGATTACCTTAGCAAGAACCCTATTTCCAATAAGATCACATTCTGAGTAATGGGAGTTAGAGCTTCAACATGTTTTTTGGGGGGGTGGGGTGGGGAGGGGGCAAAATTCAACCCATAACATTGCACTTAGGTGAGAGCTTACTCCACATTGCCCTCACAGGAAGGCCTTAGGCTGACCTCTGAATCTCCAGGAGAACTGACCAACCTCCTAGAGGACTATGTATCTAAGCAACTGGCAGGGTGATGGGGCTGAGAGATCACACCACATTTGCAGAACTTGGCTTGGGTAGCACAAGTCTGGCTCCTGAGGAAAGAACTAACTTCCACTTCCTATGAGTCCATGGACTTAAAGAAAACAAGAAACAGCCAGGAGGTCTCAATTCTTCTGACGCTGTGCCTTTGTCAAGGTGCTTACCAGGCACCGGCTGCCTCTAACGTTCTAATAAATACTCGGTGAATTGCACTGGACAACCCTAGCTCCCCCAAGATGAAGAGGGGAAATCTCTGCTTTTGGAGGTGGAATACTGTGTTTGAACTTGGGTCCTCTCACTTACTGTCCCCTCTTAGCTGTGTCAGGTTGACACTCAGTTTCCCCTTCCACACATTGGCATGGCACTGCCTAACTCATGGGTTTGCAGTGGGTATTGAATAAGACTGCACACATTCTGTTAACATTAAAGTGCTGTGTTTATGCAAGCTATTAGGACTCATCATAGAGCTAAATCAGACAATCTCCCCTGTAATTCTCTCTCCAATAGGACCCTCTAAAACAGCAATTTACAACTCTGGCTCACGGACCAAATCTGTCTTGTCACCTGTTTTTGTACAGTCCATGAGCTGAGAATGATTTTTACATTTTTAAATGGTTCATGAAAAAATCAAAAGAAGAGTAATATTTCATGACATGTGAAAACTTTATGAAATTCAAATTTCCATGTCCATTGATAAAGCTTTATCAGAATATGGCCATACCCATTTGTTTATACTTGTGACTGCTTTCATGCTATAATTGCAGAGATGAGCAGCTGTGACAGAGACTGCATTGCCTGCAAAGTTCAAACTTTTACCACCTGGTCCTTTCCATAAAAAGTATGCAGACCCCACTCTAAAATAACAAAACTAAGCAAATAAAAACTGAGCTAAGCCCCAATCTTGAAGCATTCAAATCGGCTGTGTTCACAGTCCTCAAATCTTTGGGTCCTTGAGATATTCATGCAGGCTTGACATCTCAGAGTCTGGGAATGTTGACCTGACTTGCTCATGGCTTGGGCAGGCTTGACAAAGTCCCCAAGGAGAGCCCTTGCTCAGGTGGCTTACTCAGGTCTGAGGGAACAAGGAGGAAGGCCTGTCCCTTAGCAGATACTCAGCTCCCTGAGTCCACAGCTGCACAAATCCCATCCTGCCTGCTACAGTCTAGCCATGGAAGTGGCCTCATGTCAGCTGGTAGAGTGCTTTGCCTGGTGACAGGTCTCCATTTAGATATAATCAGCTTTTTATATCCATGTCACTCCCCACCCAAGCTTTCCCTGATGATTGAAAAGAGCTAAACCAACAATGGCATTATCTCCTTTGAATGGCCTCAATTTATCACCTGGACAAGCCCAGAAACTTCCACTCTGAGCTTCTCTTTGTTGTAGTTACAGGTGCTCAGGAAGAGGGCGGGGGTAGGCAAGAGGGAGGATGGGTTTAAACAGGGGAATGGGGTCAGAGGAGGAAGGCTGTGGAATGCTCTTTGGGGGAGATCTTTAGAAACAGACTCATCACCACTGCTCTGGAATGGGCTGGGACAGAATCCTCCAGGACTCAGGAGTGGCAGGTGACGCCATAATCTTTCAGGGTTCTGAAAAAGGTCCATTGACAAGTCTGAGTGATCTATAAAAAGTGAGAGTCCTAAAGAATTTTCTTAAAATATTGTAAGGGGGAAAAGATGTCAGGGGAAGATTTGTTTTTCTTGATATTTTTTAGTTCTGTATAATAATAGAGACATATTGTCTAACTTGTCCTATCTGACCAGGGCCAGAAGGGCCTCAGACTTCCCCATTGCCAATTTTTTAGAGGTATTAAAATGTTTAACATACTGTAAAATTTGGTATTGGGGAGTCTGGAGCTAAGCTTCAGAGGAAACAGTAGAGTGTAAGGCAGGGACCGGCAAACTTCTGGAAAGAGGTAGATAGTAAGTAGTATATGGGGTTGGGAATCACAAGGTCTCAGCTACAACTATTGGGCTCTGTCACAGTGTGAAAGTAGCCATAGGTAATATGTAAGTGAATAAGTGTGGCTGTGCTCTAACAAAGCTTTATTTATAAAAACAGGTGGTGGGCCAGATTTGACTATGGGCTGTAGTTTGCAGATCCCTGGTAAAGAGTTTTAGCTAGCTCTGTATTGGCACTCTCTGCTTTTACCTCCAGGCCCTAAAGCACAGAGGATGTGCCAATTTATGGCAGGAGAAGCCCCAATGGGCTCTGTGTGAGTTGAAGTTATGAGTAAGTGGAATGCAGCAGAAAAAAGACATGATGTTGAGAGTGTGGGTGAGATGGTGGGCCAAAGCAGAAAGAGTGGGAGCCAGGCAGGAAGGAACTAGGTCTAGCTAAGGGCAGAGCATCAGAATACAGATGCTGAGATTGGGGTGGGCAGTATAATGAGACATCTGGTTCCTTGCCCTGAATCAGGCCCTAAACAATCTCCCTTTTCTAGGCCCCACAAAGTTCACTTCCAGCATAGCTCCTGCTCCTTTTGGCCATCGCTGAAGTCTCCTGAGATTTCTGTTTCTTTTATCCCATCTACATTCTTCCTATAAACTCCCAATTTCTGTTCTCACAGAATCCTTCGAAGTTATCCCATAATAACCTACCTTCCCAAACTCTTTATATTTAGAATGAATTCACCCTCCGCTAAGCTTCCCTGGTCCTGCTTGCTATATACCTCTACCAAGTGTAAATTCCATCACAGTTCAAGTTACATTATGGCCTCCTCACTGCTCAATTGTCAGTTTTTCATGTGTATGCTTTACTTATTTTACATTTTGAGTGACTAGTGGGGGAGGTGGGATGCTTATGAGAGAAAGAAGTAGGTGCAAGGAGGAGTTAATTCAAAACGACTCAATGTGGTGCTACCTCATATGACTTTCCAGTTGCTTTATTTTACGATGTCTTCTATCCCAGGGGTTTATACTGGTTTTGGAAAGGGGGACAGGGTTGTAGTATACAACTAATCCCCACTAGAAGGGGATTTGTTGATTACTGTAATCAAAGCAAGGGAGAGCCGAGTGCAGTTGGCCTCAGGGATACCTAGGAACAGGGAAAAGAGAAGGGGACAGGACTCACTGCCCTCACCTTGGTTTCTGCCAATGTGACAGTCATGTTCACTCAGAGTGGCTCCCTTTTTGAGGATGCCAGAACCCCCCAAGTTTCACACCTGCCATCTTTACCCCAAGGAGGAACTGCCTTTTTTTGCTGAGGTCTAATTAAAAATGTCTTGAGGGAAGCATTTGGATCATGTGCCTAACCTGTGATCAGCGAGGCAGATGCTTGTAATTGGTAGTTTCTAGTGGAATATAACTGGCCTGGGTGGGAGGAAGATACCCCCAAAGGAAGGGGGTACATTTCATAGAACTAGGGAGCAGTAATGCCAGGCAGACAGAATAAGAAATGCCACTTCTGTGTCTCCCCTTCTTCAGAGCTTGGGCCCAAACTGGACCTTAACACATGTGGACCCATGGAGCCACTCTCCTCTTGAGGTGCTGCTTCTCACCCCTTGTTCAAAGTTTACCTCTAGTCTGGGACTGCCAGAAATATTTTCTAGGGCAAACACATGGCCTCACCCTGATGGATTAAGAACTCACCTTTTTGCAGACGTTGTAGGAAATGCCATCAACTTTACTCTTTTTTTCTTGTCTTTAAGCATTGAATAAATGAGTCCCAACCATCTAGCATCCATCCAACACATTTTCCCAACACTTTCTTTTTAAAAAAAATTATTTTATTTTTTAAATTAAAAATATTTTTATTGATTTCAGAGAGGAAGGGAGAGAGATAGAAACATCAATGAGAAAGAATTGTTGATCTGCTGCCTCCTGCATACTCCCCACTAGGGATCTAGCCAGCAATCTGAGCATGTGACCTGACCAGGAATCAAACCATGACCTCCTAGTTTATAAGTCGATGCTTAACCACTGAGCGACACTGGCCTGGCTCCAACACTTTCTTTTGAGGATATATTTTTAAAATTGATTTGAGAGAGAGGGAATGAGAGAGAGAAGGAGAGAAAGAGAGAGAGAGAGAGAGAGAGAGAGAGAGAGAGAGAGAGAGAGAGGTTAGAGAGAGGTTAGAGAGATTGATATATAAGAGAATTGATGTATGAGGGAAACATCAATTGGTTACACTGACTGGGGATTGAACCTGCAACCTAGGTATGGGTCCTGACCAGGAATCAAACCTGCAAACTTTTTAGTATATTGTTTGACATTCCAATCCACTGAGCCATATGACCAGGGCTATCCAACACTTTTTAAAAATAATTAATAAACTTAATATTCTAAGAGCAGTTTTGGGTTCACAGCAAAACTTACCAGAAAGTTCAGAGTCCTTATTTTTCATAAGCTATTGTGTGATGAGCTTTTATTGACTTCATCTCATTTTTTTCTACTTAACAATTCTGTGAAGTAGAAATTTATTCTCATTTTCATTTTTCAGGCAAACCCCCCCCCCCAAAAAAAAAAAACAAAACCAAAACAATAACACACACACACACACACACACACACACACACAAAACCTGAAGCCAAGAAAGGTATTTGACCAAGATCTCTCAGCTTTCGAGGGGCCAATCTGGGGTGTTGCTGTGTGTTTTGTTGGGCACTTTCAAAGAGCAGAGGGTTGAAGGCAGGAAGGTCTGGTTCTTTAATGGCAGACTTCTCCACACCCATCTTAGACATCGACAGAAACAGTATAGATCTTGAAAAGTTTCAGAAACCCTGAACTAACAAACAGACCAGATTCTGTCAGCCCAATCCCATTTGATTCATCCACCTTGCGTCTCCATTGTGTCCCTGGAAGTGAGTCTGGCAATTCAGTTAAGTGATGGGATCATGGCACTCTGATCCTGACCCCTCAATGCCCATTTCAATGGCATCAAATGGCCAAGTCCCTGAAGCAAAGGGTGCCAGGGATGAGGAGGGTGGCTGGCAGGTTCTCCGGGTGCCTTTAGTTTCTCTCTTCCAGGACTAGTTCTCATGCCAAAGTGGTCTGGTGACTCAGCCCATGAGGTCCACAGGATTATGGCTCAGGTCTCTTGGGGTTAGGGTGTATATGGCTGGGAAGTGGAGACTGGGGCAAGGGAGGGGGCATTCAAGTAGAGTGGTGGCTGGTAATATTTTCCAGTTCTTTCTAAAGCGTCTGTTTTCCCTTAATGGATACGGAAGTGAGCCAGCGACTTGCTGCTCCGACTACAAGATTGGTTACTACTTACATCATCTGGGCAGCCAGACTGGGGACAGGAGTGGGGGGAGAAGGGGAGAAACTGAGTAGGGATTAGTCCAGCTCTAAGGGAATTGATAGACAAAGGCAGTGGCGATCAGGTAACCTTTTTCCCAAGCACAGGCCTTGGGGAGGTGGAGAGGAGCCAGGTAGTCACATTAGAGCATGCCTGGGGTGCTTCGTGGCTGCTCCGCCCTTTACCAACATTTCAGTTCTATTTTGTTCCACTCTATGCCACTCCATCCTACAAACTTTGTTGAGAATCTGGAATGTTGCAGGAATATGCTCATGGGGGAGTGATAGAGAGCGATCTAAGATTGACATCCCTTTAGGAAGGGAATCATGCATATCAGTTAGCTTTTGCTGCCTGATAAACCACCCCAAAGTTTGTGATAACATTCCTTTATTGCTGCTTCTGAGTCTGCAGAAAAGCTGGGCAGTGCTGCTGAATTGGACTGTGCTCTATGCATTTCCATTGGGCTTGCTTATGTGCTTGGGGGCTGGCCAGTGATGGCCTGAACTCCTGGAATCTTTCTCTACATGCTCTCTCATCCTCTCCCAGGCTAAACTGAGCTTGTTCATGTGCAGGGGCAGCCTTCCAAGAAAGTAGGGGACATCATGCAAAGCCTATGAGGCCCAGGCTTGGAACACACATGAAATAGCTTCTGGACACCTTCTGCTGAAAGCAAGTTCTGGGGCCAGTCTGGATAAGAGGGGTTGGGGAAGAAGCTCCACATCTTGAAAAGAGGAAGGGCAGGACATTGCAGTTTGCTCTCTGCTCTAACACACATCCCTTATTATGCACATAAGACTGATGGTCCTCTATTACCGCTCTCTTCCTTTTCTATTCTATTCCTCTTGCTAAAATCTGACCCTGGGCTCACCAGCTACCACGTGGTCCATTTGTAGGGATTTCATCAGTGACTGGATAAGTTACCATCTCTGCCCCCTGCATCTGGGCACAAGAAAAGCTCCAACCATCTCTTCTGATGTTTAGAAAGAAGAAGGTTCCTTGACTCATGTTTTTGCCAAATTGTGGCATTTCTCTCCTAACTCTTTATCTTTCTCCCACTGTGATTTCTTAAGGGTATGGATTGTTGGATGTCAGCAAGAAAAAAAGATAAGTAAAAATTCCTTTCATTCCATTACCAATGAAAAACAAACACATTCATTTCTCATAGTTTGTGGAGGGTCAAGCAGACTATCCCATGTACTGGCACGTGGATTCCACATAAAGGACCAGTGCTAGGAGTGGAGTAGATGATTCAGTAAATGGGGTGGGAGTGACAGAAGTAGTAGCGGTTGTAATTATTATTGTCCATGGAGATGGTCACACTATTTCAGCAAGCCTCTATTGCCTTAGTAGAATTTGCTGGTGTGCTTTACCAGTATGATTATTGAAAACAAACAAATAAGCAACTTTCTATTCTAGCACAGGCATGGGGAACTCCCTTCCCTAGAGAAAAAAAAATCCCAGTGAGGATGTGGAGAAAAGGGAACCCTAGTACACTGCTTGTGGGAAGGCAGACTAGTGCAACCATTATGGAAAACAATATGGAGTTTCCTCAAAAAATGAAATATGTAACTTCCATTTGACCCAGTGATCCTACTTCTAGGAATATATACTAAAAAACTTGAAATAGCAATCAGAAAGAATATATGCACCTCTATGTTCATAGCAGCACAATTTACAATAGCTAAGATCTGGAAAGAGCCCAAGTGCCCATCAGTAGATGAGTGGATAAAAAAAGCTGTGGTAAAAAGAAACCATCAACAAAACAACAAGAAAACCCACTGCATGGAAGAATATATTTCCAACGATATCTCTGATAAGGGTTTAATTTATGACATTTACAGGGAACTCAAACAACTTAACAAAAGAAAGATAAACAACCCAATAAAAAAGTGGGCTATGGACCTGAATAGATACTTTGCAAAAGAAGACATAAGGAAGGCCAAGAGACATATGAAAACATGCTCAAAGTCACTAATTATTAAGAGATGCAAATCAAAACAACAATGAGCTACCATCTCACACCTGTCAGAATGGCTATCATCAACAAATCAACAAACAAGTGCTAGTGAGAATGCGGAGAAAAAGGAACCTTCCTGCACTGCTGGTGGAAATGCAGACTGGTGCAGCCACTGTGGAGAACAGTGTGGAGTTTCCTCAAAAAATTAAAAATGAAACTTCCATTTGACACAGTGATCCCACTTCTAGGAATATATCCCAAGAAACTAGACACACCAATCAGAAAGGATATATGCACTCTTATGTTCATAGAAGCACAATTTACCATAGCTAAGATTTGGAATAAGCCTCAGCGCCCATCAGCAAATGAGTGGATTAAAAAACTTTGGCACATCTACATAATGGAATACTATGCTGCTGTAAAAAGGAAGGAACTCCTACCATTTGCAACAGCATAGATGGAGTTGGAGAGCATTATACTAAGTGAAATAAGTCAGTCAGAGAAAGATAAATATCACATGATCTCACTCATTTGTGGATTATAATGAACAATATAAACCAATGAACAAGAATAGATCCAGAAACAGAGAAGCATTGATCAGATGCTCAAACCTCAGATAGAAGGCAGGGGAGGGTGGGGCTAAGGGGGAGAGATTAACCAAAGGACTTGTATGCATGCATATAAGCATAACCAATGGATACAGACACCGGGACAGGATGGGGAGATAATGGGAGGATAAGGACACATTTGTAATACCTTAATCAATAAAGGAAAAAAGAAGCTGTGGTATATTTACACCATGGAATACTATGCAGCTGTAAAAAGAAGGATCTCTTACCCTTTGAGACATCATGGAGGTATCTAGAGATTATTATGCTAAGTGAAATAAGCCAGTCAGAGAAAGATAAACATCACACAATCTCAGTTATGTGTGGAATCTAATGGACAAAATAAACTGACAAACAAAATAGATCCAGAGATGTGGAAGCATGCAACATACAGGATCCTCAGAGTGAGTGGGTGGGGTGAGAATGGATCAACCAAAGTATTTATATGCATACATGCATAACTCATGGACACAAATAATAGTGGGTTGAAGGGCTGGGGAGAGAGTGAGAGTAAGGAAGAGGGGGGTCAATGAGGAAAAAAAGAGGACATCTATAATACTACAAACAATAAAGGTAAATTAAAAAAAAGAATAAAAATAAAATCCTGAAAGGAATAAACTCAGCTTGGGATGGGTCTCTGGTGAAATCTTCTTGACCAGGACTACTTCCTACAAAGCAAGGGGTGGTGCCCTCTAATCATGGGTTGTCTTTTCTCTGCCTCTGCTCTGCTGCAAAGTTCCCAGGGCCCTTGTGCTTTGCTGAGCATTGATAACAGAGTGGGATGGGGTGTTTGGTGGGTCTTCTGTTCCCAGTCTGGAAGGTGTGGCTGAGAGTGGGTATGGGAAATGGGAGCTGGGGAGCCCTAGTTCCTCCATTCATACAGAGATGTCAGATCTTCCTCTCTGCAGTTCATGACATAAGTAATTTGAATTTTTGGTTGCAAGGAGCAGAAATGTAACTAATTAGCATAGACAAATGAGACATTTCTTCCACACCTGGGCAGGACACTGAAGTGCGTCGGGCATGAAGGAAGAGCTGCAGGATTCAGGGCCCCTCCTCATCCCTGTTTGCCCATCTCTGCTTCTCTGTGTTTCTCTGACAGTTCATTTTGATCTCTTCCTAGAGGCTTTGGTCTCCTGGTAGGTACATGGCCACCAGCATCCCCTGCTTAGCAACCTCTGCAGAAAGAGGTGCCCACTCTTTTTTTCTGCAATATTCTTAGCTCAATATCATGGAAGGAATCTGAGTTTCCCTACTTTAGCTATGAACCACTATTGTCTGTTACATTGACCTCAGGCTTCGTGAGCCCTTGGTCATGTGCCTTCCCTTTAAGTAGGACTTCGGGGTCTGTCATGGAAGGGAGAGGGTGCTAATGTTTACTGAACAGACAACAGCCAGTGGGTGCCTACAAAACCGAAGGCGATAGACTCCCTTTGGTTGTTGGCAGAGTCCATCAGTGTGGTTGCTATAAGCTCTTCCTTCTGGGACTCATTAACAAGGAGGCAAGAATTAGTGCTCTGGGAAGTTTAGAGAAAAACAACAACAACAACAACACAATTTATTTGGAAAAACTGACCAGAAGTGGAAATTTCAGTGATGTTTAAGTTGTGGGAAAAAGATGGTTTGATGCTGTGGGGAGATGAAGAGATTCCTTGTTTATATCCCTGCTTAGAAGACAGCTAGAGATGTCAGCAGAATGAAAGCATGAAAGGTGTGCATACAACACGTACTTAAGAGGAATGGAGAAACATGATGGGGAGGAGGAGGAATTGGGGCACTACTAATTACCTAAGGTAGGATTTCCACATAATTGCACATTTCTGACATTGTGTTCAATCAATAATAGGGTCACTGCTGTGCCATGCAGGGCCTTAACCTCCCCATCTACTGACATATGAGGACAATCCCATAAGGCAGCCTCAAAGCCTTGGGGAGTTCTGCTCCCCAGAAAGGTGACAGAGTGTTGGGGTCAGTTCTGTGCTGATGAAGGGGCTCAGGGCTCAGAGAACAGATGTTGGGCTGGATGAATTAGAGGGACCTAAACATGGCCTGGGTTCAACATCCCAGAGGAACAGGGTTTGGGCACAGGACCCATCACAGCCTCTGAATGTCTTCCTGTGCCTTAGGACAATGGAAGAAGGAGGCTCCCCCTATCTTGAAGAGACTTTTAAAAGAATGAATAATGGTATATAAACAGAGGGAAATAAATAACAGCCACCAATAATTTACCAAACTACACAAAATTATCTAATTACAAATCAGGAAAGACCAAGAAGAGGCCAGGGAGGTGGGAGGTATAGAAAACATGCCAGTGTGGGCTACAGAGTAAGATCTTATTAGCAGGAGAGACAACCTTCTCTTCTCTTTTTCTCAACTCCTTCCTAGATAATCAGAGGGAAGGCTGTTTGAGTGGCTCTTTCACTGTGACTTGTGAGGATTTGGCTGAGAAACTGTTCTCAAGGGTGTGACCTGCTCTAGTCTGTATGGGACCTCTCTCTGCACCATCTAAGGCACAAGCAATATCAACAATGCAGAGGCAAGGTCTGAAAAGAAATGAAAATTTGGCAATCACTTGCCAAGTGCTCCAGAGCCAGAGCGGAAGGCACCTGAGCCCTGGAGGATCCTGCAGCCTGAAGTCCTTCTCGGGTGCTGCATGCTTCACCCTGAGCAGAGGGCTGCATCAGCAATGTGCAGAGAACTGCTGGGGTCACAGTAGTTTGCATTTGGAGTGTGTGTTTGTGTGTGTGTGTGTGTGTGTGTGTGTGTGTGTGAGGGTGTGTATGTCTTTACATGTATCTGTGTGCCTGCACATGATGCTGGGTCAGCCAGGGTGGACACCCTCTCAAGCACAAGGCGGGGCCTAGCCTGGCAGCAGGGGATGCACACGTGGGTGTGAGTCTGAGCTGACCCAGAATCGGGCCCAGGGCCTCCGGGGGGCCTGTCGCTGGTAGGGCTCATTATAGAGACCAGGTGCTTGGAGTGTCCCCAAAGTGATACAGAGTGCACTGTCATGAGTTTGAAAAATGTTCCTGAGAGAGATATAAATAAAGACTCCAAGCCCAAAGCCAACGTTTTAGAAAGCCATCCTTAAACACAAGATAATTTATAGCTACTGCTCTCCTGTCCCGTGGATGACTCAGCTCTCCTGGCCCCAGCAGGCCCAGCCTGCTCCAGTAACCTCTGAGTTTGGTTGAAAGGGATGAGCTAAAGCTGCTCCAAGGAACCCAGTGAGCTAACCACCATGCAACCTGCTCAATGTCCTCCTCTTTTCCTTTTGGGAAAACTCTAATGATGAAGTGGATGACCAGGTCCTGGGATCTGAGAAGCAGGATGCTTAAGTCTTTCCAGCTGGCTGGCCCTTCAGGAACCTGTTAAACTGATTCTGGGTACTTCTGGGGTCTGATAGGTTTTGTGACCCACAAAATGGGCCTGTCTTTGAGCTTCACACTCATCTCTGGGAGGTAGCCAGCTGAGAACACAGACCCACTTAAAGCTACAAAGCTGTTCTTAGCCTCAGAGATTCCAGAACTCCATCTAATCTAATAAAAGAGTAATATGCAAATTGACCCTCACTCTGTTACACCTAAGCCATACCCACCAGCCAATCAGAGCGACAATATGCAAATTAGCTCAGCCAAGATGGTGGCCAGCAGCCACAGAACTAGAGCAAACAGGAGGCCAGTGATGGAGGAAACTGCTGGCTGTGGCCTCCACTCAAGGCAAGAAAGTTTTAATTATAGAAGATAAGTAAACCCCAGAAACCTGCTTCCAGCCAACCTCACTGGAACCTTGGGTCAATGGGAGCTTTGGCCAGCCTGCAAACAGCCTTCAGCCCCTCACCCAGACTGGCCAGGCACCCCAGTAGAGACCTGAACCCTGAAGGGGCTGTGGGCAGC
>PVJC01019631.1:0-30016 GCA_004026665.1 Murina feae | reverse complement strand
CACAAAACCATAAAAATCCTAGAAAAAAACATAAGCTGCAAAATCTCAGACATTTATCATAACAATATTTTTCTTTCTTTTTTTTGAAATATGTTTTTATTCATTTTAGGTTGAGAGAGGAAGGGAAAGGGAGAGAGAGAAACATTGATGAGACAGAAAACTATCCATAGGCTGCCACACACCCCTACTGGTGATCAAGTCCTTGAACCAGTGACCTTTTGGTGCGTGGAATGATGCTCAAGCCCTGACCCACACTGACCAGTTCTCTCATAGCAATATTTTTGCTGATATAGCTCCTTTGGCAAGGGTACAAAGGAAAAAAAAATAATAAATGGGACTACATCAAACTAAAAAGCTTTCGCACAGCAAAAGAAAACATCAACAAAATGAAAAGGGAATCCACTGAATGGGAGAATATATTTGCCAATGCTACATCTGACAGGGGGTTAATATCCAAAATGTATATAGATATTATACAACTCAACACCAAGAAAACAAACAATCCAATTTAAAAATGAGCAAAGGGCCTGGATAGACACTTCTTCAAACAGATGGTCAAAAGACATGAAAAGATGCTCGGTGTCACTAATTGTCAGAGAGATGCAAATTAAAACTGCAGTTAGATATCACCTCATGCCTGTCAGAATGGCTGTCAACAAATCAATAAACAAGTGCTGCTGAGGATGTGAAGAAAAGGGAACCCTTGTGCACTCTTGGTAGAAATGCAGACTGGTGCAGCCACTGTGGAAAACAGTATGGATCGTCCTCAAAAAATTAAAAATGGAACTGCTTTTTGATCCAGTGATTTTATTTCTGGAATATATCCAAAGAAACCAGAAACACTAATTTGAAAGAATACGTGCACATTTATAACCATTGCATTGGTATTTACAACCATGATATGTCAACAACCCAAGTGCCCGTCAGTAGATGAGCAGATAAAAAAGCTGTGGCCCTAAGAAAGAAGGAAATCTTACCTTTTGTGACAGTGTGGAGGGTTTTGGAGAATATTATGCTAAGTGAAATAAGCCAGTCAGAGAAAGACAAATAACTTATGATCTCACTTATATGTGGAACATAATGAACACAATAATTGAACAAACAAAACAGATACAGAGGCATCAATAGAACAGAATGACAGCTGTCAGAGGAAAGTGGGGTTGAGAGGCTAGGTGAAAAAAAAGTTGAAGGGTTTAAGCAAAAAAGAAAAAAATACGTATATAAATTTATAACATAGACAATAGTATGGTGATAGTTAGAGGGAAAGGGGTTGGAGAAGGTGATGGTAGAAGGCAAAGAGGGAATAAATGGGGAGTGAAAAGACTACTTGGGCAATGGGCACATGTTGCAGGATGGGAGATGTTTTGTTGAGTTGTACACTTGAAACTTGTATGGTTTCAAAGAAGTGGCAACACCCACAGGAAGAGACACACCTGAGCTGGATGCTAGATGGTGAGGTCCAAGTAAAAACTGAATTCCAGCCCAAACCGGTTTGGCTTAGTGGACAGAGCGTCAGCCTGCGGAATGAAAGGTCCCAGGTTCGATTCCAGTCAAGGGCATGTACCTTGATTGCGCTCACATCCTCCGTAGGAGGTGTGCAGCAGGCGGCTGCTTGATGTTTCTCTCCCATCAACGTTTCTAACTCTCTGTCCCTCTTCCTTCCTCTCTGGAAAAAAATCAATAAAATTTATTTTTTAAAAATTGAAATCCAATCTATACAGAAATCCTAGAGCATGTGAGGTTGAAAAACTGTGCACATATGCACTTATTAGGCACTGAGAATATGTACATGAGCCATTACTGTTTGGTGTCAGGATAAGCTGCTGGTCATCTTTTTGAAACTAACCTCCTGTTTTCAGACTTTTCTCTTACTGAGAACGCAAACCTTAAAGCAGGTTTCCTGCATATGGGATGGGAAATGAACTGGATACCAGGACCATTGCTTCCAGGTGAAATCACCTGTGTTTTATTATTTTTAATATTGTTTTAATATTGTTTTCATTGATTATTTTTAGAGAGTGAGGAAGGGAGAGGGAGAGAAACATCAATGTGAGAGAGAAACATTGATTGCTTGCCTTTCCTATGGTCCCTGCAATCTGAGTATGTGCCTTGACTGAGAATTGAACCAGTGACATATTAGTTCAGAGACAGCTCTCAACCCACTGAGCAACACTAGCCAGGGCACCTGTGTTTTATTTTTGAAGCTACAGAGATTTGACTTTTTTCCCTGCTTCTTTTGTTGTTGTCATTCCTTAATTACTCAAAGATGAACATTAGAGTTTGGGTAAATTCTAGGTTCCCAGAATAATCACTACAGAAGTAGGGGGTGCATCCCACAGCATCCCAAAATGTGAGAGAAATGTTTCAGGATCTAGATGTCAAGTGATGTAAGTCTTTGATACTGTAATTTTTAAAGAAATGAGCCCTGATTCAGGCATGCCTGAGGGAAAATGAGAGAAGGAATATACCCAAGAGATGCTTATTGATTAATTGAATGGGGTGGAGGAGAGTAAGGAGAGGGAGGAGCTGCAAGGAAGCTGAGGTCATAAGCCAATGTGTGAGAAGAACCAACTAACTCCAGACATGAGTTGGGCAGTTTATCCAGCACCCCAGTGAAGATGTATGGAGTGACCCTGAAGGTCAAAGCCTTCTTACAGAGTGACC
Source organism: Murina feae (assembly GCA_004026665.1). Lineage (NCBI taxonomy): Eukaryota > Metazoa > Chordata > Mammalia > Chiroptera > Vespertilionidae > Murina > Murina feae. The sequence continues at coordinate 27,352 of PVJC01019631.1, read as the reverse complement.
TATGGGAATTACTAATGTCCCATCTGCTCATTTTTCTCATCTATAAAATGGGGGGATAATGATATCTCCCATACAGACTTAAAGAAAGAATCAAATTCTGGTATGTATTTAAGGCACTTAGGAGCATGCCTGACACAAGTAAGCTCTCAACAAATGGATGTTTACTATAATCATCATGACATCATTTGTTCTGCAAATGAGCCAGGGAGGTACATCTTTCTCCCCTCAGCACATTAAAAAGCAAAGCTCCATTACATGAAATCCTTCTTCAGAGTTATGCATCTAGTGGGTGACAGTAATGACATAGGTCCCATGCATGTCGAATCCTCAAATGGGTGTCACCACCCTTCAAGGTGAGCCTATGGCAAGGAGGGGAAACCTAATACTGGTGGCTTCCTGCAGAGAAAGCAAGCTCTAATTTGAAATGGTGTATCTTAGAAAAAATATTGGAATGCCAGTGATTCCGGGCTACAAATGTGAGCCTCTGAAGGACCCAGATCACGGAGCCTTTCTTCAGCAAGTGTTTATTAGGTCCAATAAAGTGCCAAGAGGTGCTGGTGCTGAGGTTGCAAAGGGGAGTAAACGGGAGGCAGACACAGGAGACTGTGTGATAGGGCTGTCTGCAGGAGCATTGGGGAGGGGTTGTCCACCCACCTGGGTGGGATGGGAGTTGACACTGGCTCTGAGGGGAAGCGCTGCATCTTGTGTTTAAGGAAGAACCAGGCACCATGCTTTGTGTGTAGCCAACAACCAGTAAATGGAGGTTGAACTGATAACCTAGCTAGGCTTTTGGCGTCAGTTATCTGAAGATAGTGTATGTGTGATTCTTCGTAAGGAGGATAGCAAAACCCTGCATGTCAGAAACCAGTTCTGCCTCAGGAACAGTCTATGGCTGTAAGTAATGAGGTTTATTTTCACATACAGTTCAGGATGTACTCATTGAAGAGAGCTGTGCCCTTTTCCAACAGTGTCCCAGGAGGCCGCACTTCTGTTCCAGCGATATTGCTGTCATCCCAGGCATCTTCTGCATGCTTCACTGTCAGATGAAGAACACTGAGCCCCACTAGGAAATCCAAGGCCTTATGTTACATTCACACTTTGTTTTGACCACAAATATGATTACTGGTGCTGGCCATATTCTTGATTCACATATTTTGCCTCCAGAGTGTTTTTGTCCACTGCCCCAAATCAAATCACCCTCCAAGGACCTCATTTGCCACATTTGAAGCTGGCAGAAAAGACAAACTACTGGCTTTGAAAACATTTCCAAGGGATAATACCAGAATCACAGAAACCCTTTATTAAGGGGTCCTGAGAGGCCCTAGCTTGCATTTGGCCTTAGAGAAACGCAGCCAGGTGAGAGGACGCCTTAACTTCCTGAGGAGAGGTGAGATCAGAACAGCCCGGAAGGGGGACGTTTCTCATTCTCTGCCTCCACTCTGAGACTCCAGACATCCAGTTGTGACACAGCAATAGCTTTTATAGGAGCTTGAATTAAAGAAACAAAAACAAAATAAGCATAAAGAGAACACGTATAATTTTAGTGCCTGTGTATAATTGTACAGGGGGAAGTCTGCCCCACCAAGAGCACCAGGCTAAAATTCACATGGTCATATCAGCTACTCCTCCTCTTTGGGGCATATCCTAGCAAAGTTAGGAATTAGGCATGCATCTGATGATACCCACCTGTGCAAAACTCTGAGGAAATTTCCTGTATTTCCATGTGCAAGCTCAAGGTTCAAATGTAATTAATTACCTTCTCTCTCCCCACCATTAGTTTAAGTGGCCCATATGCCAGAATGAATCTCATTATCCACTTGGGACAGAAAGAAAGGGAGCAGACACATGGGCAGGCCATTTTGAATGAAGAAATCTTCCCACATGTAATGCATGTCCACTAGTAATTTACACTCAGATTAGCTTCCTTGCAGGAAACAATAAGGAGAATGAGCAGAGAACAGAAGGAAGCATGGAAAAGAGGTATGGATGCTCCTCTGGATCCAAGGATTAAGGGAAAATAAGGCTGTGTGGCTACATTCATAATAAAAACAAAACAAGACCTAGTAGAAGAGAGACCACATGAGGTTTGAAAACAATGCAGCTCATTTGTTATGCTTTGGATACTTACTGACTAGTATCTCAAGGGTACTAGTATATATGAGAACTATCAACAGTGGATCCTTACTCAAGATGAATAGAATGTAAGTGGGAAGACAGTACATCCTATATAATAAAAGGCTAATATGTAAATCAACCAAATGCCTGAACAGCTGGCCGCTATGATGCACATTGACCATGAGGGGGCAGGCGCTCAATGCAGGAGTTGCCCCCTAATGGTCAGTGTGCTCCCACAGGGGGAGTGTGGCTCAGCCAGAAGCCCTCAGCTGGGCTCATGGTTGGTGAGTGCAGCGGTGGTGGTGGGAGTCTCTCCTGCCTCTGCAGCAGCGCTAAGGATGTCTGACTGCTGGGAAGCAGGCCTAAGCCATCAGTCAGACATCCCCCAAGGGCTCCCAGTCTGTGAAAGGGTGCAGGCCAGGCTGAGGGAAACTACTCCCCCCACCCCGAGTGCACACATTTTGTGCATCGAGCCTCTAGTAATTGCATAAAATTTCTGAACAGATTTGAGCTACTGAGTAGTTGAGACAACAGGGTGGACAAAGGCAACTCTAAAGAAGGGCCATCTCAGTTCCATATGGATGACGTGCAGGTCTGAATGCTCAGTTTCTGTCATCAGACATCCTCGTCCTGGCATCAAGATGCCTGGGAGTCAGCTGGACGGCTGCTGTACTTGTACAGAACTGCTCCGTCTATGCAGATCGTGTTTAATTAAGACCAGATAAAAAGGCTTCTTTCTTCTGACTCTTGCTCCCATGTGGAGTTGAAAGGAATCAAACATCTAGGTCAGCCACACTCCCTGGCCCTGGAAGGGAGTACTGTTATTAGCAGGTCCCTTTGAGGGTTCAGGGGCAGTGGTCTGGACCCTGTGCTTTGACTCCCCCCTCCCGCCCTCATCCTCCGGTGTATTTATGAGACCACCTGCTCCCACTGGAGGATATCTCACAGGTTTTCTGCAGTGATGGGGTAAAATGCAATTACCAGTGGGCAGGCATGTTCCTTTTCAGGTTCCTGAAGGAGACAGCTGTTTAAGATGTATTTTCATTTTTACTGATACAGTTTAATTGATTAGGAGGATGCTTTCATTTCCTTGGAAGTAAACATCAGTCCTTAAAACTCATGAATCCAGTAGCTGGCCTGAGACTTCCTTTCCTCCTCCTTCCCCCAACATGTGGCTGGGAGGAGCATTTTGTGGCTGGCGAGGAATCTTTATCCACACCCTCCCTGTACCCCTGAGCTTGTGCAGGAACCTGGAACCAAGATTATCAGAGCTGAGAAAATACTTTTCTGTAACCGTCAGAAACCAGGCCACATTCCCTTGATGACCACATGATACCAGACCCTTTAATTTCCCCTCCAATCTTTTCTAACTTTTTTCAGCAATAGATTATAAACCATATCTCATCAATGTATAAAACAGAACTGCTTCACAATGTTGGCTGAATGGACCCAAGCCCTGTGCTCTCCACCCCATCATTCCTCATGTCCCATCCCACTCCCACACCTACCCTGACAAGGCAGCTCCAGGAACAGTGAAACCTGGAGAGCATAGTTTGAAAACCACTGCCTTCATGTTCAGGAATCATAGACTAGTGATTTTTAAGGTCTTTGCCAACTTGGCTGTCCTCTGATTCTCTGTGGCAGAGTCAGACAGCACTCCTAAGCTATCTGCCCACAGAGTAAAGCCAGGCCTCACCTCCCAAGCCTAGTTGCTCTGCTGCCATCTCCTTTCTCTGAAATTGGAGCTGCCCTTCCTACAGTCATGGGATCGACCTGGTACCATCTGCTTTGCTGAATTTACCACCAGGTCTTCTGGGTCCTGGCTACTCAAAGCATGGTCCATGGACTGCCAGTATGGGCATCACCTGGGCATGGGATACAGTGCAGAATCTCTGGCCCCACCCCAAATCGAGTGAATCAAAATCTGCGTTGTGTTACTAACACAATCCCCTGGGAACACATGCTCACATTACACTGTGAGAAGCAAGTGTGTTCAGCAATATCAACTTTCCATCTCTACTGCCCATGAACCCATGGGCTCTTCCTGGACCGCTGCAACTGCCTTGCCTCTGGGTGGGACAACACTCAGGTGCATTCACACTCCAGTCAGAGTCCTCCAAGGGATGAGGCTAAGGCTAGCACGACCAGATTCTATCCTAACCACCCACCCATGCACCCCACAGTGTGCTCCAACAACACTGACCTTCCTTCATTGCTTCAGACACCTGTTCTCTCTCTTTAGAAGGATAACTGCAGCAGATCCCTAAGATCTCAGCTGAGAGGTCACTGCCTCTCTGCAGCATCCTCTGACCCAGGTCAGATCATATCCCCTACCTATGTGAGCTCGAAGCATCCTTCCTTATGATAGTTATTATCACAATGTATAATATACATTTATTTGTAAGTTTGATTAACATCTCTCTCTCTACCAGTCTCTAATGTCCACCCCAGGGCTGTACTCAGTGTCTGACACATCATGACGGCCTCATAGGCATTGTAGAAAAATTGCAAGACACCCTCCAGCGGGAGCAGGTGGCCTGGTGAATATACCAGAGGATGGGAGTGGTGGCAAAGCAGCAGGCATTAAACTGAGTGAAAGAAGCCTGGTACAAAGGACCAGATGCTGTCTAATTCCAATTAAATGAAATTTCTAGCAAAAGCAAATGAAAGAGACAGAAAGCAGATCATTGGTTGCTTACAGATGGGGTAGAAATAAGGACAAGCTGCAGATAGAAAGGGGGAACTTTCTGGGGTGATGGATGTGTTCTAAAACTGGACTGTGCTGGCCTGGTCAGTGTGGCTCAACGGTTGAGTGTCAACCTATGAACTAGGGGGTCACAGTACAATTCCTGGTCAGGGCATATGCCAGGGTTAGGGGCTCAATCTCCAGTGTGGGGTATGCAGGAGGCAACCGATCAATGATTCTCTCTAATCATTGATATTTCTGTCTCTCCTTTTCCCTTCCTCTGTGAAATCAATAAAAAGTATATATATTTTATTTATTTAATCTTTATTTGTCAAGTATTTATTTATTGAATATATGCACATTATATTGGAGAATCATAAAGGATAATTAGGTTATAATCTTTTTATTTTATTTTATTATTTTTTTATTTAAGTTCTTTATTGTTTAAAGTATTACATAAGTTTCCTTTTTCCCCCATTGACCTCTCCCTGGCCGCCCCCAACCCCCAGCACATGCTCTTACCGCCCTCGCATCTGTGTCCATTGGTTATGCACATGTGCATGCATATAAGTCCTTTGGTTGACGTCTCACCCCCTTACTCCCCACCTTCCCTCATAGATTGGACAGTCTATTCTATGCTTTATGACTCTGGTTCTGTTTTTGTTCATCAGTTTATGTTGTTCATTATATTCCATAAATGAGTGAGATCATGTGATATTTGTCTTTAAAACTGGACTGTGGTGGTGGCTGCACAATCATATAAAGTTTTTAAAAACCAACAAACTATGCAGTTACAATGGGTAAACTTTATGGCATGTAAATTATAGCTCAGTAAAACTGTTCAAAAGTAATGAGATAAAATGAAATGAACCGGGATGTTCCAGGTGAGTCCGTGGACAGGGCTGCCCTCAAAGCCCCCCTATCCCCTACACACCTCCTTCCCGGGAAGAGACGTGCCTGCTCAGCAGCAGCTGGTAGATGACCAGGCCAAAAACAACTCGCTCCCTCCCAGCCTCACCCTGAGCTGAGCTTGGATGCAGATGCTGAGGCAGCATTTCCTTTGATGGTGTCCCAGAGCCAGGGCAAGAGGAGATTCATGATTTCTAATAACCCTCAGCCCTGGTGTAGCTTCCTACTCTCTCTAATTAGACAAGTCTCCTTGGGGGCACAGCCCAGAATTCAGGACAGTTTTGCAGCTATCACTGCAGAGTGTAGCCACATAACCAGGTATTGGGAACTGCGGTGCAGTCTAAGATTATTTTTGACATCCCCACCTGATCATCAAAAATGCCCAGCCAGTTTTAGTTATATTAAAATTCTTCTTCTGAGTGCATTTTCTTCTTTAAATTTACATGGCTTTCTCTGAATTTACATGGTTTTCTCAGTCACTATGCAGCTTAGTTCAAACCCAGTACATGAAAGAATGTGGCCCTAGCAGGAAAGGGATGGCTTACAAACCAGGCTGACATCCAGCCCTTCTCAACTCTGATTGGCTGGTATCTCTTCTGATGAGCTGGTGCTCATCCTTACCTGGTGTTGCTTATTTAGAATAGTCCCTCTGCTTACAAGGAGCACATTCATCACAAATCAGAAACCTTTGCCTCCAGTGACAGTTCATTTTCACACACACTCACTCTATAAATAATGGCCTTACAAAAAGAAAAGCTGTCATTAATTAGAAGTTTCCTTTATCGCTCATTTTTAAAAGATATTTTTATTGATTCAGAGAGGAAGGGAGAGAGAGGGAGAGAGAGATAGAAACACCAGTGATGATAATTATTGATTGGCTGCCTCTTGCACCCCTCCTACTGGGGATCTAGCCCACAACCTGAGCAGATTCAAACCCGGGACCCTTCAGTCCGCAGGCTGACCTTTATCCATGGAGCCGAACTAGCCAGGGCTATCACTCATTTTGAAAAATTTTTAACAAGAAGACAGTACACGTTATGTAACTCTAAAGTTAATAGGGAAATGTACAAGTTAGGGTGGGGTGGTTGCAGTAGCAAATAGACCCTGTGCAAGTATTCTCCTGCTGTGTAATAAATTACCACAAACTTAAATGCTTTAAACAATATCCATTTATTTTCTCACAGTTTTTTAGGTCAGATGTCCAGACATAGCATGGCTGGCTTCTCTCCTCTGTCTCACAAGGCTAGGATCTAGTTAGCCATCAACAGAGGAGAACCCCCAAGATAAATGCCTCTCCCTTTAAGTTAGAGCAAGAAGAGCCCAAGATCATTTATAAGCTGTCCACACCTGCCTCTCTCAGTGTGAGGAGAGGCCATCTACTAACCTAGATGTCATTAAAAAATTGGACACCGAATTGTTCAGGTCTTTAGGGAAAAGCTGCTTCTCACTGTGGCAGCCCTGCTTAGTTAGACGCCTAGGAAGCTAGAGGATGGATTCTGACTTTCCCCAGTTGTGACATTTCTTTCCATTATTATTCCTTCACTGTTTACTAGCTGCATCTCTGAGCTCCAGTGAAGAGGCCGAGTATGATTTCATTATGAAACGGCATCTGATTTCAGCTGATTCCATTCACTTTTGAATTTGATGTTAAGCATTTCAGATGATCCTGTTTTCTTCTTCTTGCCTCCCCTTGCAATTCCCTGCTTGGATTTTTTCACTGCATCCATGCTCTCTAGCCTGTAATTCTTACTGACATGGAGGCCCCTCCCCAGCTACCTAGAACATCTTTTTCTATGAGCAAGAATGGGCAGGATGAGGTGATAGTGTGCACATGTGTCATTTGCTTCGTCAGAAGAAAGAAGTGGGTACATACTTAACAATGTTCATAGATCTACAACTAGAGGGATTTGTCCTGTGCGGTGTGGTGGGGAGATGCCAAGGGGTGCAATTCTCAAAGCTTCAGAGACTCCAGACTGGCTTTCCTTGCCTTTCCTCATTCCCCCCGCCTCCTTCCCTTTCTTTTTTCCTCCCTTTCTTTTAATTCTAGAGAGTTATTCTGACAAATTATAAGCAGTTTGCAGCAAACAGGTAGCCTGTGCACCTGTGTGTGCACCAGTGAGGAGTGGAGGTAGTTGGTGGTACTGAGAGAGCACTTACAATCTATGGGGAGGTGCTATGTAGGTTCCAGTATCTGTCGGGTGACTCACTGCATTGCAAGAAAGCGAGGTGACTTTCATGGTCAGAGGGATGCACTCAGCTCAGAAAATGTGAAATCTTGCCCATCAGTGGGTAGACCACAGCTGTGTAAGCTTCAAGAGGCTGGAGTCCAGATGGGAATAATCCTTACGTCTCCTTCAGCCCCTCAGAAGGTGTCTTTGGTATTGTGGGTAACTCGGTAAATACTTAATAACAGGATGACTGGTGGGGGGAACATAAAATTAATACTGATAAAACCATTTACTTGCAGGGATGCCAGTCACATCAGCTGACCGGCATGGTGATCCCAAGCCTTTTAAATGGGGATATGGGCCTGAAGCTGACACCCAAAGCTAAGGGCATGAGTACATGCATTGAATAGCCTTAGAATGTTGCCAGTAGTGTACACCGTGGTAATATTAAATATTTGCTACCGAAAAGCGGGAGCATTCAGAGATGTCTCTGAATCACTCTGTGGGTGATGTTATAAAGAGCTGGTGCAGGCCAGGTGAACCATCCGAGAACTGCAGAAGGCAGGAAGTGCAGGCCAGCAGGCAGAGTGTGGGGGGGGGGGAAGGAGGAAAATAATTTGGAAAATCAGAAAGTGAATCGAAGGTGATGAATGCAGAGTAGGAGAAATGGATCCAACCACAACCGTGTGGTTCAAGAAGAAATAACCCAGAGACTGAAAATTGGGCATTTCCCGTGCACTGTCCAGCACACTGGGCGTCAGCCCCTGCGCCTGGAGCCCGTGAGAGGTGGTGAGTCCAGGCTGAAATGGGCTGCAAATGTGGGACACGCACCAGCTCACAACACTCAGGATGAAACAGAGGAGTGTAAAATATCACGTTAATATTTTTATATGGGATACCTGTTGAAATGGTAATATGTGCATCTATTCAACTAAACGGGACAAGTTATAGTTCATCTTACCAGTTTCTCTCTACTGTTTTTGAAAAAGAAAATTGCTCTGAAAGTAGAAAAATGTAAATTGCACATGTAGCTCATATTATATTTCTTTTTGACAGCCTGTTCTAAAAGTGCTTTTAGTGATGTTTTTAGGAAGAGAAGAGAAAGGTTGGAGAGGAGAGAATGTGCGGGAGTAGAAATCAAGTTGGGCTTAGAGTTCGCCTCCTGGCTGTATGTCTTTGGCCAAGTTACATAACTTTGATGAGCCTGTGTCCTCATCTACAGAACTGTGCTTGCTGATGGTGTCTGTTTCATGTGGTTGTTTAATCTAAGTAGGAGACCACATAGAGCCTCTAAGGAGATATCTTCCATGTCGCAGGAGGTCCTCAAATAGAAGTTCCATTATGCCTTTACTAGTACTTTCCCCCACCCAGAGTAACAAGGGGCTACAGAGGTAGAAAGGTGGGACTGAAATGTTAGTGAATTCTGAATGTGTATCTCAACTCTCTGAATGCTGTGGTTTGCAGCAGACCAGGCAACTGAAAAGAGGGGTGGAGAGTCCAGTGGAAATACTAAAGGGAGGTGAGAAAGGACTGTACCCAGCCTGCGACGACATTCTCCCACTTTGAAGGGAGAATGGGACTGCAACAGAGCAAGAATCCTGGGAGTTAGCAGGAAGGGCTTAGAAGTGCCCTGTCCAGTTTGGCTGAAAGCTGCTCTTGGGTTAAGCAGATCTCTTTGTTTCTACTAGGTAAAGGTGCCTGATGTTCTAATTTTTGGCAATGCTGGAAATCCGACTTTGAGTTAGCCACAGCCTCAGCAATCTACAGCACTCGTACATTCCCAAATAGATCGTAACATCCCCTCAAAAAGAGAGTAAAACCCAAGCTTTTTGTTTAGTTCAGGGTCATAAAGAGAAGAACCCATGTACTCGCTACTTATAAATCAGCCATCTGCTAAATAGACACCAACAGTGAATGTCCCGTGATCCTGGTGAGGCTCAGTGGCAGCAAAAGCAAATTATTTTGGAGGCTCCTGGCCAAGGAACACTGATGGATGAGGAATTGTCATCCAGTTCCAATCTGTCGGATTCATCATTCAGAAGTGCCATATTTCTCCTTCCATTAGTCTCAATGATGAGAAAGAAAAATAGATGCATGGCTAAACCGGAAAGTAGATTATAACCTAATTACTCCAGGCAGTGTTCTAACAATTACCATTGTAGAGAGATTTCATGAGACATGCTCCATCTGCAATGGCACCTGTGACTTGCTCCATCCTCCTCCTACCCCGCATCTAGTGACTCTTCAGTGGGCCTTCGTTTCTCAATTATAAAGTGAAGACCATTCATACATGAAAGGACATTGTCATGCCAGTTCTCTTATGTTATGCCTGGAGGGGGGAAGGCCCCCAAATTGCCTTGTAAATGCCTGGTGGAGGTTGTGAGTTGCTTTGAGTTTTAAAGGACTCCTCGCCTCCATATGGCAAACACATCACACCAAGGTTTCGTCAGCCCCAGTGGAGTAAATGCTGACAGCCACAAAGAATACCATGAGCATCTTCTCCTTCACTATGTGCCTTAGGCATAAAGAAAATCCAAAAATAAAATGGCTTACGTACTGGCAAAGTATTCTAGTGGGAAAATCGTCATGGTGTTAATCACCAGTGGGTCTGATTAAATTGCTCTCTCCCCTGCCTCTATCACCCAAATTGATAGAGAATTCTGAGTCAGCTGAATCATTTCACCATTGAGATAAGCCACTTAATAAGTGTGGGTTTTTCTTCCGGCAAACCCTAAATAATTATGTTGCACGGAGAAAGAGGCATTGCTTTTAACTGGAGTGTAAAATGTAGTAGCCAGTCATTGTGTTAAAAAATAAGCAAAGACAGTTTCAAAGCTTAGCAGCTCAATTCAGATGCAACTCACTTCTACAACAGGCCTGTGACACCTGGTTGGGACACCTTTTCCCGAGAGAAAAGGTTCATGTAATTCTTCCTCAGGGTAGTGTTTTCTCTCCTAATGCATAGACAGGGCTTTGCTCCATCCTGACTGGACCTCAAAACCAAACCTTACAGAAAAGCAAATCTAGTTAGAAAACAATATCAGGCAATCATTAGGTCCGAGGATGGCTTATGGGAGCTGAATAATCTATATAATTCTCAAAACCTATTTCTTAAAAAATAGTCTTTACTTCATTGCTGGGGACTTAAGGCATCTGGCCTTCTCCACAGTCTGACTATCCATTAGGCCACTGCCACATGCTGCCAAGGGGATGCCCAGGTCCTCTGGGCTTGTCCAACGCCCCAGCCCTTTGGGAATCTGCAGGCAGTGCTCTCCTCCAGCACAGCATCCTTCTATTCAGGCCCGGAATCCCCAAGTGGGCTTTCCCCTTGTGTGGGCTCCTCTTCCTGACTCTGGTGCTCTGGGCTGGGAAGCCCAGCTGGGGTTGAGACCACTTGCTCCTCAGGGGAACCTTTGCAGCTAGGATATCTCTCCTGACTCCGACCTACTGCCCTTTTTGCATCTCTGCCTTTTCTACCTGTCTTAATATGGTTTCTTCTATGAATCTTTAGTTATAGGACTTCTGTTCATCTAATCTTTAGTTGATTCATTTTAGTTATTCAAGTTAATTGTTGTATATTTTAGTTGTGATTACTATTTGGTCCTGAGGGGAGGTAAATATAAATTCCACCTGCTCTGTCACCATCTTGCATCATCCAATTTCCATTTTTCTTTTTTTTTTTAATTAAATCTTTATTGTTCAGATTGTTACAGATGTTCCTTTTTTTTAACCCCCATAGCTCTCCTCCACCTGGTTCTGTGCCCTTACCCCCACTACTGTCTTCATCCATAGATGTAAGATTTTTGTCCAGTCTCTTCCCATACCCCTCATGCTCCTTTCCCCCTGAGAATTGTCAGTCTATTCTAAGCCCTTACTTCTATTCTGTTCACCAGTTTATTCTGTTTATCAGATATTTCTATTGACTTGTTATATCACTTGTTGATAGATATGTATTTGTTGTCACTTTGTTGTTCATACTTTTTATTTTTACCTTTTTCTTCCTCTTCCTCTTCTTAAAGAATGCCCTTCAGCATTTCAAATAATCTTGATTTGGTAGTGATGTACTCCTTTAGCTTTTTCTTGTCTATGAAGCTCTTTATCTAACCATCAATTTTACATGATAGCCTTGCTGGGTAGAGTAATCTTGGTTGGAGATTCTTGCTATTCATTACTTTGCATATTTCTTGCCACTCCCTTCTGGCCTGCATGGTTTCTGTTGAGAAATCAGCTGACAGTCGTATGGGTATTCCCTTGTAGGTAACTAACTGTTTTTCTCTTGCTGCTTTTAATATTCTCTCTTTGTCTTTTGCCCTTGGCATTTTAATTATGATGTGTCTCAGTGTGGTCCTCCTTGGATTCCTTTTGTTTGGAATCCTCTGTGCTTCCTGGACTTGTAAGTCCATTTCTTTCACCAGGTAGGGGAAGTTTTCTGTCATTATTTCTTCAAATAGGTTTTCAATCTCTTGCTGTCGCTCTTCTTCTGGCACCCCTATAATTCTAATGTTGGTATGCTTAAAGTTGTCCCAGATGCTCCTTACATTATCTTCACACTTCTGGATTCTTTTTTCTTTTTCTCTTCCAGTTGGGTGCTTTTTGCTTTTTCATGTTTCAAATCTTTGACTTGATTATTGCAAATCTCTAGTCTGCTGTTGGAACTCTGTATAATATTACTAAGTTTATTGGCAGATTCTAGAAAATTTTTGAAAAACCTTAAAACCGTAGTTCTGAACTCTATATCTAGTCGTTTGCTTTCCTCCATTTCTGTCATTTGTGATCTGTTTCTTTGTCTCCACATTTTGGCTGCTTCCCTGCGTTGATAGAGTGGCTTTCTGTGCTAAGTGTCCTATAGGGCCCAATGATTCAGCCTCCCCAATCACCTGGGGTGGACACTCTTATTATACGCCTTTGAAGGCTGGGTGCACAGTCTTGTTGTAGTTATCACTGGGAGGTATCACTGGGAGGAAATGACCTGCAGGCCTTTCTCCTAGTTTGGGGTTTGGAACTTTTGAAGTTCTGTCCCAGCTGCAGTCCCTTAGGTTATGCTGGAGGCAGGCAGGCACACAGCTTGGGCGGGGTTGTAAGTTGGGTGGGGCGGGGTCTCAGAATCACCGGGGCAGAGCAACCCACGATGGCTGCCCCTCCACCGACTCCACGACTTCTCCCAGATTTGGTGTCTCCCCACCCTGGTGTCTGCGCACCCCTGAGACCCCGAGAGTCCGTGTCAGTGATCGCTGCAAACAGCTCTGCTAGAACGCCACTCGTCTTCTGCCCCATTGCCTGACAGCCCACATTGCATTCAGTGCGACCCTGGAGCTTATAATCTCCTTCCAAGCCACGGACCTAGGTGCTGCCGCCCCCTTTCACCATTGCCGTCTCCATTTTGTGCACGTCCGTACCTCTCAGTTTTGACGCCGAGAACTTCTGCTCAGTCTCAATGCACTCCTTCTCTTGCCTTCTAGTTGTAAAGCTTCCCCTCCCTTGGTTCTGAAGGATGGCCATTTATCTTTAAAGTTGTATTAATGTAGTTGTGGGAGGCTGTGCATTTAGGTATATACCTTATGCCGCTATCTTGGTTCTTCTCTCTCCAAATGTAGTTCTCCATTTTTCTGGGTTTCCTCTGAGAAAAACACCTCAATCAAATGTGTCAAAATATAATCCTGTTGTTGAAATTTTTTAAATTCTTAGCAGTAATAGCCCCCCTTTTGAGTGAAGCCATAAGTAGAATAAATCTGTGTGTTTATGTAAACATGCATATATAACAGAAAAGAATGGAGTGGTTTTGGTGAGGCGTGACCTAAGGTAGGGAGTAAGGAAGGGAAGGGAGGATGGAGCATCTCAAACTTTCCATCTCCTCACTTGCTGGCTCTCAGAGAAACATCAGATTCTCTGGGTCACAGTTTGAGAAATGTGGATCTGCTTACTTTTCAATCACCTTTACTGAGATATAATTTGCATACGAAAAATCATCATTTTAAATAACCTTATTTTGAAACAATTTTAGACTTACAAAAAGGATGAAAAATAGAGCAGAGACTTCTCAAATACTCATCACCTAGCTTCCCTTAATGTTGACATCTTATACAACCATAGTACAATGATCAGAACCAGGAAATTAACATCGAAATATCATTAACGAAGCTACAGAACTTATTCAAATTTCACCAGTTTTCCCACTAATCTCTTCTTCTAGTACAACCCAGCATCCCACATTTCCTTCAGCTGTATGTCTCCTTAGTTGCTGCAGTCTGTGGCAGATCCTTGGTCTTTGTTTTTCATTACCTTCACCATTTTGAAGACTCTGGGCCAATGTGGGTTTGTGGTCTGTTTTCTCACGATTTGATTGAGGTTATACCTGTTCAGCAGGAATACCACCCTGACCTTGTACTCTTTTCAGCAAGTCATATCAGGAGGATGCGATGTTGTTATGTTTTATTACTGGCGAAATTAACCTTCATCCCTTACCCTTAATGCTTTTAAGATCCATCCATGTAGCTGCACATTTTGTATATTCAGGGAGTTTATTCCTTTTTGTTGCCCAGTAGAATTCCATTGTGCAGGTGTATCACCTCAGCTTATTCATTCACCAGTTGGTAGACATCAGGGTTGTTTCCACTTTGGGGTTATTATGAATAAAGCTGCTATAAACATTCAGGTACAAGAGTTTGTGTCTACAGATGTTTTCATTTCTCTTGAGTAAATACCTGGGAGTAAATATATGTTGAATTGTATAAGAAACTGCCCAACTTTCCTTCAGCATATCTGTACTTTTATAAATTCCCACCAGTGATGCATGAGCATTCCTCCATGTTCTCCATGTTGTGACCCAAACTGGGTATCATCAGATTTTTTACTTCAATCATTATAGTGAGATTACAGAGGTGTCTCCTTGTGGTATTTATTTGCATGTCCCTAACGACTAATAATGTTGAACATCTTTTCATGAGCTTCTTCCTCATTCATTGATCTTCTTTGATGAAGTGTCTGCTCAAATATTTTGCCCACTTTTAATTGTGTTGTTTATCTTCTTTTTTTTGCGTTGTAAGAGTTCTTGCATCTGTTGATTACAAGTACTTCAGAAGGTATATACTAGTATTTTGCAACTCTTTTCTCCTAGTCTATGGCCTGACCTTTCATTTTCTTAATAGTGTCTTTGGAATAGCCAAGTTTCATTGTTTCTCATGTGCACCATTTTATTTTTTTTCTTTTCTGGTTTTTCCTTTTCTGTAGTCTATCTAATAAATCTTTGTGTAGCCCAAGCTCACAAAGATTTTCTCCTGGGATGAGTTTCAAGTGGCAGTTACACTTAGTATTTTTTCTTTCAGTTTCTCTGCTTACCCCCTTAACCGTAAATTTAGAAATAAATTTTCCTCCACCCATGAAGAGCTCTAAGCCTTTGGCCAATGAAGGAATACTTACAATAATGATGGCAAATTGATTTTTTAGCTACCCTAAATCAGTGGTTCTCAGTCTTCTGGCCCTTTAAATACAGTTCCTTATGTTGTGACCCAACCATAAAATTATTTTTGTTGCTACTTCATAACTGTAATGTTGCTACTGTTATGAATCATAATGTAAATATCTGATATGCAGGATGGTCTTAGGCGACCCCTGTGAAAGGGTCGTTCAACCGCCAAAGGGGTCGTGACCCACAGGTTGAGAACCGCTGTCCTAAATGCTCATGTATTGTCTTCAGTGGGATACCTGCTACTCACACTCTTGGTGTGGGTGCTCCTGGAAATAAATTCTGAGGTAAGGACTAGAGTGAAGGCAGTGATGTGCTGGTAAATATGTAACAACTTGTTCTGCTGGAGAGTAGGGAAAAAGACCTGATTTGAAGCATTTTATTACTTCCATGGTGCAAAAGTTCACACCATGACCAGTCTAAAGCTATCAGTACCTCAGTGGACTTGCATATTTCCTGAAAATTTAATAATTGGCCTTTGTGAGTCATTAAGAGCCTTCACTGGCACACTACCAGGAAGTTTATTTGAGGTCATGCCCAGGAAGCAGACATGAGCAAGTGGGGAAAGGAGGGGAGCCAACAAATAGGCCATTATAAAGGGTGTCAACACTGTGAACAGCTGGGACTCAGCCCTTTGAGGATGGTATAGACCCTGATTCAGAAGCGCCCCAGTGAGGGCTGTGCAGGTTGGTTCATTGACACCTACTCTCTCTTTGGGTGATGATTGTTTCTGGGTTGTTAAAACCTAGACACTTCCAAGCTGCTCAGCACATGGGCTGAAGAAAAGTTCTCTAGCACTGAGGCTCCTCGGGCAGAAAGCAGAGCCCAGGTGAGGTGGGCAACTGTCCTGAGTAGGAAGCTGCCAGTGTGTCTTAAATATCCATTGTCATAATGGATCAAGGAGCATCCGCAGCATGTGCTTCATGTATCACATACTTTTTCTAAACACTGGATTTCCGGCGGCCAACAACACCTCCCATTACATCCACAGTCAAAGGCACAATCCCTGTCTGGTGCAAACTTGATGATAAAATGTAACTGAAAAGAGGTACCTTTGGCCCTGGCCAGTTGGTACAGTTGGTGGGTTCGATTTTGCCACTGCATTCGCCATCCTGTTGCCTGCTAGGGAATCATAGATCATGTGTTTGCTGGAATGAGAAGCTTGGGTTGGGTTTCTTTGGATGGGCAACAGAAAAGGAAACCAGGCCCATCAGCAAACCATTCCAATCTGACCGCTTCAATACTTCTAGCCCCACAGATGCAGTTAGAGAGAAATAAGCCTGCGAATCTTTTCTTCTACGTTTCTAAAGAAGGAAGTCTGAGTGATTTCCTAAGTCTATTTTAATTCAGTTGGTTCCACTTTTCTAACAAGTTGGTTAAAATAATATTCAATGTTATTCAGCATTTATTGAATGCTTTCAACAGTTTACCTATTATGCTAAGAATTTTGCATGCATTATCTAGTTTCAATATAACCATATCTGGTAGGAGCTATTTTTTTCCCCATTTTACAGACAAGGAAAACTGAAGCCTTAATGAGGTTAAATACTCATCTCAAGTCACAAAGCTGAGATAAGGACCCACCAACTTATTTACAACAGGCAGAGCAGGAGTAAGCAGCTGGCAAATTCCTTCTATTCCTGTTTTATAAGTTGCAAAAGAGGACTGAAGAAACTCAAAAATACCACCGTTCTCTAGTCCTTTTTAACCTCAAGAGAATTTGTTTCCCTTTTGCTTGAGCGTGCTTTGCCCCCATGCCTTTCCATCTTCTCCTGTGTTCTTTTCAACTCAGCTTCTTGCTTTTTCTGACCCCTAGGAGAGGTAAGTGAAAGCATGATTACATTTTAACTCTCTGCCTAGAGCCACAGCTCCTAACACGGTGTCAGCATCTAAAACCTACAACAAAAGTTGATCCTCATTATTATTAGTGACATTGATCCTCCAATAACAGAGAGGCCCTAGCTGGTTTGGCTCAGTGCATAGCCTGCAGCGGTCCTCAAACCTTTAAAACAGGGGACCAGTTCACTGTCCCTCAGACCGTTGGAGGGCCGGACTATAGTTTAAAAAAAACTATAAACAAATTCCTAGCACACTGCACATATCTTATTTTAAGCAGGACAGGCAGCGGCGGCAAAAACACCCAGCATGTGGCCTGCTGGCCGTAGTTTGAGGATGCCTGGATAGAGCATCAGCCTGTGGACTGAAAGGTCCCAGGTTCAATTCTAGTCAAGGATACTTGCCCAGGTTGCTGGCTCAATCCCCAGTAGGGGGAGTGCAGGAAACAGCCAATCAATGATTCTCTCTCATCATTGATGTTTCTATCTCTCTCCTCTTCCTTTCTCTCTGAAATCAATAAATATATATATTTTAAAAAAATCAATCAATGAAAAAAAATGGAGAGGATTTTTAGTAGATGGTATGAGAGCATCTCTGTCTTAAGCTTCCCAAGGGCATAGCAGGTGAACAGAACACAAGAAGAACATCACAAGACCAGCAGTCATTTGTACTATTGTCCAGGTACAAAGGATTCCTTAGAATATCTCTGAACATCAAGCCAGTGTAGATCAGCCAGGGGAAGTAGCCCATGGGCCCAGCTAAGCTAAGAAAAGTTTTGAATTTCCTGGTTAAAAGTTCATAGTAATCATCTGGCAGTTGTTTAAGTGGCTTGTCATTGAAGTGTGAAGTTGGAAATACTGTAATGTGAAACTGGTTTAGCTTCATTAGCTGCAGTAGATCTTAAGCAATAAAATGAAGGTCAGGATTTAAAACCCACACAGACCTGTTGGCTTTGTTCATTTATACACATAGCCCCAGACTGGATTCCTATCCACAGCCACCCAGTCCCAGTCCCAAGAGGAACCAGGATAGAGACCCTGAATGACCCAGTGTCACCTTCACCACTAATGGGAATCGCCTTCCACTCCAGGAGCACAACCTATAATACTTGGTCTGTTCTGCTCATAGAACACAGTAATGACATACAGTGAAAGAAGTGGTTCCAACCTGTGGACATTGGCATGACTTTCAACTAGGTACCAGAAACTATATTGTCAGGTGACCATTTGACCTTCTCAGGAGGCCTAACTACCAGAACCTTTAAAAAACATCAGTATAATAACTGGGAAAGATGGTGTCACTTAACTTGGGTTTCCACACGGCACAGCTAAAGACACATAAATCGATCTCCACCTGAGCCAAACAGCCACCTGAAATAGAAATAAAGAGGACCGTCCAGCTTTTTGCTATTGATAGCCTATTTCTATACATGTACTTTGTTAGCACTCACATCATCCCATGCCTGAAATTTTAAAATTGAGCAGTGCTTAGTATTTATCAACTTTAAATAAAATGTTTCACTATCTAAATATTAGCTATTCAAATTTTGAATTCACCAATAAGAAGTTGCCTACTTTTGAGTAGTTTGTCTTACAAGAGAAACTTGAAAAGAATAACAATTACAGAAAAATGGGGAAAGATTTTTCAGAATATTGACTATGTTTACATCAGTAGAAATGAAGTAGTAAGAGCCTTAATTTCTATATACGTTTTTATTAATAGAAGATTAGTTTTCTCCTCCATCCTCCACTAAATAAATGTTGAATAAATATTTAAAAAACATGAGTTTGAAGAGAAGCAAGATTATGAACCTGCCCGGATGCCTGTGTCTCAGGCCGATTCTGTTTTTGGAAGTCCTGGTTGCTCACATATTGGCTTGCAGTTCCACTATTGGATGGTACCTGGCAGCTGTGGTGCCCACCAGCTCCCAAGGCTATGTTTGGAGAGAGAACAACAAGAAAAGGACAGAAAGATAAGAATGCAAATCTGTATGACTTTAACCAGTTTGCTGTCTTTCAAAGGCACTATACTACGCAATACATTAGCTCTAACTCTGGCATGAAAACTTCTAACAATTGTGCTTTTCCTTCGAAAGGCTCAGCTCAGGTTTCCAATAAGAACTTGGAGGCAAGAAGCAGATTTCTCACCAACCTTGAAGTATCTTATAGATAGTTGACTATTTTCTTGCAGATAGTTGAAATTCTGTATTATTTACAGTATATTCCTAGTGTAGACGTCATTGTCTTCGTTTTCTCAAACAAGCCTGAAGAAGAAAGGGCAGTGTTGGCAAACAAGTCTGTTGTCGGGAGTCTTTACATGAGATTTTGAGGACCCCTACAGAATATATCTCTATTGTTTAGTAGGGAGAGAAGGGCAGTGTTATTGAGAAGTGGGAGAGGAAGAAAGGGAAGGAATAAATTAAGGGAGAATGAGAGGCCATGAGAAATCTTCAAGCCGGTGGGCATTCTGAGCCTCTGGACCATTCCTCCTCTCTTGCTGAAAGCACTTAATGGGTTAAAGCCTGAACTCTGGTTCAGATTGGAGGCATGGTGATATTCTCTTGGGCTAATATTCTTTTTGCCTCAGTTTTTTGTCTTAAAAGTGGGGATAACAATAGTATTTACCTCAGGGTATATATGAGAGGAAAACTTTAAGGTGGTTTGAGGCCCATGGTTGCATTCAGTAAGTGTTAGTGGTCATAATTATCATCATTTTCTTTATCATCATCATCATCATCATCATCATCATCATTGTCTCTAATATTATATCACAATCTCTGTCATCACCACCATTGTCATCATCATCTTCCCATCATCAAATTATTATCCTCACCACCATCACTCTCACCATTGTGACCATCATCACCATCATCATTATCATCACCATCCTCTTCCTCATCACCATCATCATCTTTTCCCCAATCATCACATCACAGCCACTATCATATCATCACTACCATCATCATCATCATTGTCCCCTTCATCACATCACAATCACTAGCTTCACCATCATCGTACCCATTAAATCAAACACCATTACCATCATCAAACCATTTTTATCATCATCATCATCATCATCATCATCATCATCATCATCATCATCATCATCAGTTTCCTATAGTAGAATTACCAGTGATTTCCACTCAAGAAAAATAATCTGCACTTATGCATCCAAATACCTCAGCCTGGAATACTAGAACCTCCCAAAACAGATCTTTGCATATTTCTGCAGCCTCATCTGTCTCTACTTTCTCACCCACAATAGTGAATAATTTGTAGTTTTCAGTACAAACCGTGCTAGTTTAGGACACCATGATTTTATTCATGCCATTCCCTTGTCTAGCCAATTCTTTCCTGACTCTTTTGCTTGGCTTATGCCTGTTTATCTTCTTGGACATGATGTAAGCATCAACGTCTCCAGAACATACCCTCCCCTCACTCTCTAAAGCCGAGGTTAGGTGTTCTCCCTTTAATGTCACATAGAATCCACTGACTAGCTCTATGTTTAGCTTTAATGTCAAATGCTGTGCTTACATATTAAGCAGACATGTTGGTACTTCATCAGATAAACCTGAGTCCTCCTTACTAGTTTATGTGCCTATCCACTAGTTTTTGCGTGCTTTCATTCTCATGGGTCTCCTGCAGATAACTATCTCAGGCTGCTGGAGCCACTTCACTAGGAGGTGCCAGGGAATTTGTGTTCTTAATACATTAAATAGTGTCAGATCTCATCACTGCTTATTTTTGAAGTAGCGATAGGTACATGAGGCCTCTGCAACACTAGTAATCTGATGTAAAAAGTCTGTGATTTCCACTAGGGACAGGTTCCCAGGGCTTGCCAATGCTTTTATGGTTTATTGCGTAGATTCATAGTAGAAGGAAATACTGAATTCTGCTTAATGTTTAGTTAACAACAAAATACAGGTTGTTCCCATACAAATTGACAAACTCCTTAAGTCTTTTTAAGTACTCCTTGGGGAGTTGGGGGTTCAAGTACCTCAGGTCAAGAGCCTCCATCTCACCATAGGTCTCTGTGGAAGGAGAGATGGGGCCTGGCAGAGGTTAGAGGAGTAGAGTTACTCCTCAAATAGAACACAGCCAGTACTCCTCCTGAGATGGTTTGTGGTGTGATGGTTAGGAGCACAGATTTTAGAGTTAGGTCATCTGGGTTCAAATCTGCCCTCCTCCAACTACTAGTGACCTAACCAGGTTACTGAACCCAGTTCCCACCTGCGAGGCTAGATTAAGCCCAGTGCCCCATCCTGCAGCTATTGAGAGAGTCAAAGGAGAATGCATACTCCTGGCACCCAGTGAGGTCACATCGGCATCATCCCAGCTACATAAACCTGTCCCCAGAACCTTCCTTCGGTGTGTACTGAGGAGAAGCAGCAATTATCATCCCCATGTTCTTGAGAAACTGACAACCCATAAAGCATTCTTCCCCCACTGAAATATTTCTCCAGAGATGGCAAATCTCTCATTCCCAAGGCTTCAAAACAATGACGCCAATATGGTGGCCTTCAGGAACAGTGACCAGACATGGGCCTCATGTGGGTAGACTCCTTTCAATAACATAATTATGGGACTTATGCTGATGGAGCAGGTACATTAACATGTTCTCATTTCCTGTAGTGCTTGGGTCCCCTCATGAGAGACCTTTGCAGTTAGCAGAGGTTCCCGAAGTCCTTCACGATGCCAGCTGACAACATGACCACGGGGGAGTGGGACTAAGGGAGAGTCCCCCGTAGACTGGCGGAAAACAGCTATTTCTACAAGTGGCCCATTTTTATAAATGGCATTGCATTCCTTCCACAGTCTTCCTTAACCGACTTCCCTCATTTTAAAGTGGTCATTTGGGGGGTGAAAGGAAACAACAGGAGAGGAAGAGGAAGTGAGACAGAGAAGGAAAATTGCTAGTAAAAAGGTATTTGCTCAAGGTTGCAACACTGTGGGGACCCAGGGAGACAGTGTAGTAACCGCCCCCCCACCCCCCCAGGGAGTAAGGATCTGGGTACTCATACACCAACTTTCATCAGCCATTGTCCAGGAGCTCCCAGGGACAGTCACACCTCAGAACTTCTTGACTGCTTTGTGAAAGGCTAAATCAAGTCTTCAATAAAAAGGAGGCAGATCCTGACTTTTGGAAGGCAGTGGATTGCTCTAAATTAATAAGGCCTAAACATATGATGGGGCTGGGACACCCAAGAGCCACCTGCTACATTCCTCTTCCCGGCAACTACCACCAACTAGACCCTCGTGTTCAGAACCCTAGTCCGGCTGTGTGGCTCAGAGTTTTCTCTTCGGTCACTAGCTGTGGTGTTTCCAGTCGAATGATGTCTGCAGAGGTAGCAGAACTTGAGAGTGAGTGCCTCCGTCAGTCCCAACGTGGCATCATGGAACCATTGGATACAGAGCCATAAGAAGAGGGAATTATTT
Organism: Murina feae; assembly: GCA_004026665.1. Lineage (NCBI taxonomy): Eukaryota > Metazoa > Chordata > Mammalia > Chiroptera > Vespertilionidae > Murina > Murina feae. The sequence continues at coordinate 4,741 of PVJC01019631.1, read as the reverse complement.
TTAAAGAATTAACTTTTTAAAAAAATCTAATCAAGGATGATCACTTGAAACTGTGGGGGGAAAAACAGAGAAGGGAAAAGGAGGAGGATCTTTTTTGGTTATTATTCTAGCCCCATTCCCTGGGAGACTGAGAACAATTTGCACCAAGGCCAGAGTTCTACAGATCTTCCCTAGGAATTGCATCTCCAGCACCACCTTCGCTGACATTAAAGACAGAGCCACAGGAGTGCGGATGATGTAGTAAAAGGAAATTGCCTGTGAAAACCACTGACTGGAGATGCCACATAAAACAGCAGGGTTCATGTCGTGCTGTTCAGATGCATTTGCCCTCACAATTCAGAAGCCCTTCTGTATATCGACATTTCAGCTAGGGCCCGTTCACCTCCCTTAAGCCACAGGCTACCGTAATTTCCTGTTACCTTAGGCATTTTTCAGTTTAACCACTGTCGCCAAAGTTTTCTAGTTTTATTAGTCCCAATCAACCTCTGAAACTGCCTGATGAGACAGTATTTATCTTTCAAAATCCCAGTTTAATAGCCACTTTCCCTGTGAAACCTTCTCTAACCTTCTTCACTACCCTTGCCCCTATCAGAGGCACAAAGCTGCAAGTGGCAACAGAGGCAACGGGGTTGGGTGGTGTCCTTTTCTCACACAGTGAGAAATATGGAGGGAAATGATTTCTGGCATTAGATCAGCTGGTGAGTGGCATCCTCAAGGCTCTGCCACCCTTAGCATATTGCTGTGCATCTTCATGCTAGTTATCTCATGGTCGTACAATGGCTGCTGCCATTCCAAACATCACAACCACGTTCAAAACAGGAAGGGTGACTTTAGTAGGATCTGTCCCTTATTCTCATTGGCCAAAACTGTGTCACATGGCCATGGCTAGTTTCAGGAATACTAGAAAAGCTGAGGATATTGTCATACCCTCCCCCTTCTCTCTCCACACCCCCTCCCCAAAAAAAGCCCAGAAAGTCTGTTTTCTTAGAAGTTCTTATTATCGCTGTTTTCTCTGTGGCTCTTTCTATCACCTTGGCTATATCTGTTACCTATTGCTTAAATGATGCTGTGTAACAAATGGCCTCAAAACCTCAGTGCCATACAACAGTAAACACTTATTTAGCTCCTGGGTCTTTTGAGTTGAGTTCAACTGAACCAGGTGGAGCTTGGCCAGTCCCAGCTCGCCTGTGTCCTAGGGATAGCTGCCTGTCAATTGATCCCTGACAGCTTCACTTGAGACAGCAGGGGTGATTCAGCTCTGCTTTATGTGTCCCCAGCAGACTAGCTGGGGCACGTCCTTCTGGCATTGTCATGGTGTCATGAGGTGCTTTGCTGTGTTCCAGACTTTTTGTTCATTTGTGTCCATTTACTCCCCACAACAGCCTCGCACGCTAACTAGAAAGCATGGTGCAATTGGTCTCACGTGGAAGGCTCTGCTGGGAAGGGCGAGCTCGCTGCTCTAAGTGGTTCAGCTCAGAAGTGTCAAGTCCAGGATTGGATGTGAGGTCCTTTACCCACCCTGGGCTTCCTCCAAGGCTCCAGGCTGCTTGTCTTTCAGCAGCTGCTTGCCAGTCAATGCTATTCAGGCATTTCCTTTGACAGCTTCCAAAGGTGACAGCAGCGACTCTGTGAGCACCACCCTCCACGGAATCCATTCACCTCATATAAATGGGCCCTTGTTCTGTGCAAGCCACCCTGGGTGGTGTGGAGATGAATGTATGAACGACTCAGCTGTTGCCCTTCCAGAGAATGGAGGCCAGCTACACAGACATAAAACATGGCTCATGGTCCAGGCAGCCCACAGTCAAGGGCCCTGGTAAGTTATGAGGGAAGAGGAGATGCTGTGGTATGAGGCTTGAGTTGTAGCTCAGATAGAGACCACCCCTCTTTCCCAGACACCCCTTATTCATCATTTCTAGAAGGTGTCCCACATTTGCTTCTTCTGTTTCCTATAGCCTGGCCCCAGCTTTGATTCCAGAGTGCATTGCAGCACATTTGGATTGTCCCGAGGTACTGGGCCAGCTCGAGCATCTTTGAGATTCCTATCTGTCTTTCATTTTGTAATGATTCCTATTTAAAAAATGACTTAAAAAGAACATCATCCAATAATTCCACATCTGGAAACGGATTCTAGAAATAGAAAATGATGTAGGCTTAAAGGTTTTCATCACAGCAATGCTCAAGGCCCATTCATTTATAGAGGAAAATAAGGAGCCACTAAACATGAAGAAGTATCTAGGGTTCACACAGGTTCATGCTGAGCACACATACATTTATGTAGATGGCATGTTTGTATGCGAGCAGGCAATAAAAGTAACTTTTAATAATAAAAATAAATAGCATCAATGGCTCTGACTGGCAACCCCCAAAAGTGGGTGGCTGGGGTTCTGAAATTGTCCCTCCTTCAGCGTGGTTGGGTAAGAAAACTTACTAACAGGCAGTCTGAAAATAGAAAGTGGCAATTGGCTGGTGAATCAGAAGTGATCTCTGTATGGGAAGGCAACCAGGCTCCTTGAAAGGCTCAGAGAGAGTTGTGAGTTCAAATCCAAGCCCTGCCATTTGCTAGCCATAAGTCCTTGGCCAAGATACTATACACTCCTTGAGCTGTCTGGGAAATGGGGCCAGTAATTCCTGCCTCCCACAAGAATTGAGAGAATTGTATGAAATAGTATTTGCAAAGTACCTAGAGCATGCCTGAATTTCTGGGCCAACAAATAGTGGCACATATAATTATTATTACTGTTATTATTATTATTAACATCAATGATAATATATCCTTCGGAATTATAGGAATGGCCAAATTAATATAAAAGTACTTCACTCTTTAAAATATCTGGCTTAGCTCTTTGATAGTACCGTCAATACCAGTAAGTTTTCTGCATCTCTTTTTCCTCCAAATCTTAAAACTTGATTTGTACATTTGTTTTGTTTTTGTTTTATTGGTAGCAGTAGACTCTGTAGGAGCAGTTTTAGGTTCACAGCAAAACGGAGCAGAAAATACAGCGTTTGCTTATTTCCACTGTTCCTCTTCCACAGGCAGAGTTAGAGCTGAGTTTTTTGTAAGTAAAGTGGCAGACCTGCCCCTAGATGCTAGGAGGTGGATAGGAACCCCATCACCTGGTGGCCCCTCCAGATATCCAGAGGAAGTTGCCATAAGGTATCTGATTGAGAGTGGGAATCCCCACCTCACATTGCCTTATGCATAAGAAGTCATATGGCCTTCTTCCTTTTTAATTTTATTTTTCAATTACAGTTGTCATTAAGATTTTTTTATATTAGTTTTGGGTGTACACCATAGTGGTTAGACAGTCAGATACTTTACAAAATGTTCCCCCTGATATTTAAGGTACCCATTGTGAGGCTCGCAGTGGAGGAAACTGAGTCAGAGACTCAGGCAGATTGAAGGAGGGGAACTTATTCTGCGCTCCTGGGCGAGTTCCACAGGCCCTGGGAGGAGGGGGGCAGTAGAGTCGCGCTGATAGGGAGTAAGGGGCATTTTTTTATACAGCTGTTCAGTGAGGGCGGGGGAGCATGAGCTGTGGGAGTTCCTGCCATGGGGGTCTTCATGGTTTCCAGGAAGGAATCTGTGTCGTCGTCTGTCTGGCAGCTGACCTTGTGGAGGCATGCATCAGCTCCTGGACCCCCTTTCGACCTAACACCCACCTGGTGCCATACATAGTTATTATGAGTGGATAAAAAAGCACTGGTACAGATACAAAATGAAATACTACTCGGCCATACAAAAGAATAGAATTTTACCATTTACAAAACATGGATGGACCTAGAGGGTATTATACTACATGAAGTAAGTCAGACAGATTAAGGCAAATATCATATGATTTCACTTATATGCAGAAACTAAAGAACAAAATAAATGAATAAACAAAACAGAAAGAGACTCACAGATATAGAGAACAAATTGATGGTTGCCAAAAGGGATGGGAGTTGGGCGGCTGAATGGAAAAGGTGAAGAGATTAAGAAGTGCAAATTGGTAGTTACAAAATAGTCACGGGATGTAAACACCAGCATAGGGAATATAGTCAACTGATACAACTCAGCACCAAAAAACAAACAATTCAATTTAAAAATGAGCAGAGGCCCTGGCCAGTGTGGCTCAGTTGGTTGGAGTGTCATCCTGTACACCGAAGGTCACAGGTTCAGTTCCCAGTCAGGGCATATACCTAGGTTGTGGATTCAGGGCACATACTTGGGTTGTGGTAGAGGCACATCTGAGCGGTAACCAATCAATGTTTCTCTCCCGATCGAAGTTTCTCTCTCTTGCCCTTCCTCTCTCTCAAAGTCAGTAAACGTATCCTCCGTAGAGGGTTAAAAAAAAAATAGGCAGAGGATCTGAATAGACACTTCTCCAAAGAAAACATACAGATGGCCAATAGACATGTGAAAAGAGCCCAACATTACTAATCATCAGAGAAATGCAAATTAAGACCACAATGAGATATCACTGCACAGCTGTCAGGATGGCTATCATCAATAAGTCAACAAGCAACAATTGCTGGCAAGGATGTGGAGGAAAGGGAACCCTCATGTACTGTTGGTTGAATTGCAAATTGGTGCAACCGCTATGAAAGTAGTATGAAAAGCCACTATGAAAATAATAAAAGACTCAAAATAGTTAAAAATGAAACTGCCTTATGAGCTAGCAACTCCACTTCTGGAAACATATTTGAAGAAACACAAAACACTAATGAGAAAATATATTGGCACCCCTGTGTTCATTGC